>CAMOHE010044462.1:0-103505 GCA_946598075.1 Artocarpus hirsutus | reverse complement strand
TCCCAAGTTTTATTAATTTAAGGGAACGGCCTGGACATTTAAAGGAAATTTTATGTTTCCAGAACTACTCGTTGCCTTCTTCTTCCTTTTTAATCTCCAATTGAAATTAGGAAAAAAAAAAAAAAAAACTAGTAATTGATTAACAGAACTTATCAAGTTCGGGCACCCGACATTGTAATTCGACAGCGAGGGGCAAAGTCGGAGCTGAAACGCAGAGAGACCAAAAAATTGTGGAGAGATGGAACCAAACGTTTTTTTTAAAGAAGATGACGAAGGGGTGAGAGAAGATGAGAAGTCTGCTGCTTTTGTCTTTTTTGATCAATTAGTTATTAATTCTATATTAGGGCGGTTACATGCCTAATTTTGAAAAGGAGATTCATTCACTGAAAACAGGGAGTAACTTTGGCCATTTAGTGTTATATCCTTTTATTTTAAAGGTATCATGGATAAACTTATTTTTTAAAAATTTTGTATAACATCTAATTTTTTCAAAGAGACGTCATGAAGATTTGCCAACTAGCAACTGCCTTATTTAGTTTACCGATATGAACTGAAGACTTGAATTGAAATTCATAATTGTTTAAATTCTTACGAGAGAAAATATCGTGGTAAAAAAGATATTTTTCGCAAATTTTTGGCTTGAAAACGACCATTAATTTTTTTGTAGGTATACCAATGATGTTGTTTTCTTTTTCATTCCGTATTTTAACAGAAGTAAGTACCTTTTAAGGATACAATTTACAGAGCAATTTTTGTGTCTTGATGTTTCTAAATACTTGTAGACAAAAGGGAAAACGAGAAGTCTAATGACCGAGAAAATTTCATTAATAAAACTTAATATTTAATTGAGTTTAATTAATGAATTTACTTTTAAAAAATGTGATTTTTGTAAAAAGTTGTAATTTTTGTAAAATTATGATAAGGTATGAATAAACGGTATTGATTGCACGTTTTATGACAAATATGATGCAATGTTAGATATGGTAAAATACAGATTTTATGAGTTTAATTACTCAAGAATCTGTAAATAATATCTATAAAATAAATTTTATATCATAATTAATTGTAAAATTGTAGTATAAACGAATGACTGATTAGAATGTAAATAGAACATAGAGGTTATCCAAACCCTAACCTGGGGTAGAAAGAAGGTCAGAGCAGTACAAAAATACTGCTAAGTGAAAACGTAGATATAAAAAATGTCATAATTGGTCTCCAAAAGTGAACGAAAAGTAAGTCAAATATTTTTATACAGTCTAAGGATTGAAAATACATTGATTTGACCACACAGTATAAGAAAAATACTACGTGACGAAATTATATTGTGTAAATTTTAGGCCCCACAAAATGAACCCTCCTTGGTTTGCTAATGGGCCACATGTCATGAAAAGTGGCCCAATAGCATGTTGCCACCTAGAGGTATACTCATGGGTTACCATGAGTCACTAAAAGGGATAAGGATGCATTTATGGCAAAGTTATCATAAATTTTCATTTCTTTCTTCTTCCTCCAAGTTCGGCAGCCATTGCTAGACCTTTCAAAAAAAATTTCTCAACCTCACACTTTGCAAAAATAGCTCCAAAACAAGTTTTAGAAGCAAGCTCAAGGATTTTTACAAGATTTAAGGTAAAATCTCAAACTTTTTAACAAGATTTTAAGGGATTTTTCATGGGTAGAAGGAGAAAATTAACCCATGGTATTTTTGCATGAAAAGGAAGCTAAGGAGGGAGTTTAAAGGGATTTTAAAGGCTAGAAACCAAAAGGAAGTTATTTTGGTAAGTTTTGGGTTTTAAAGTTTTAAAATTTTATGAATGTTGTTTGGATTTTTATTCCTTTAAACTCAAGAGGGTTCTTGCGCATATATTTGGTGAAATTTCATGTATATGTGATGAATGACATGTTTAAGTTGTGAAATTTTAGTTTATGGTGCAAATGCTAGTTTTTGCAAAAAAAAATTTTTTTGTAAATTTGAAGTTAGTCTTTGCAAAAATAAGGTTTGAGCAAGAGGATGATTTGATTAAGGCATGAAAAAGTTTCTGTAGGGGTAGATTTACAATTTTAGAATGGATTTTTACAAAAATGCCCTAGGGACTAAATTGAAAAAAAAATTCCTTTCTCGACAGAATTCAAAAATGACCGAAAACATCCCTGTACAGTGAGATTTTGAAAAAAGTTAAAACACAAAAGTTGTAGATCTTGATGAAACTATTAAGGAGCATAGATGGTTCATCGAAAAACTCAACCATTTGTGAGTTTTTGATTTTTTAAGAATTTGTTAAAAGTGAAAAGGTGTTAAAATGGCAAAAAAATCACTTTCCAAAATGATTTAAGGTATGATACTTTAAGTAAAAATGTTTCTTATGAAAAATAGGAAATTTTGGTTCAAAGAGAAAAATTTTAGCCCCGGGGCTAAAATTATCAAAATTTTCAGTTTAGAGGTTAAATCGTAAAGTTTTATAAAAAGGGGGCATAAGTGTGAAATAAAGAGATACGAACTACTAGGATATTATTTTAAAGTTAATAAATGGCTATTTTTGTTAAAAAACAAATCAAGCTTGGATAGGTCAATAGGGCCACGGAGGGCAAAATTGTCATTTTTGCCCGAATTACCCGAATCGCTCCGAAAGGCCTCAAATAAGAAAAGAAAATAATTAGAAAGATTTTCGCCCTTCATAAGTGACAATAGGGCAGAATTAGATAGAAATAAAAAAACCAGTGATTTTCAAGGTTGTGTATAATTACACAACTCGACTAATAAAGAAACGAACATTTTGTAATGAAATGTATTGGAATTGGTTAATAGTTTTCTAATTGGACAACAAGATCCTAGCATTCTAGGAGAAAGAAGACCGAAGTTGATTTTGCGATGCTAAAAAACAAGTAAGTACCCTCCCCACCTATAGTATGGAAATATAGGTATAGAATGTATGTATTTATACACCAGAGTATATACTACGGTGTAAACTTATGTGTTTGCTATGAAATGGATACCTATGAGTATACAATTAGAATATCTGAGTGTATGACATGTTATGCATTGTTATGTACATTATATTGTGTACCTGTGTGTACAATGATAAATACCTGTATGTATAGAAAGTAGATACTTGTGCGTACTATGCTATGCATATGAATTTATGTATCATGGATAACATGTGATTATTACTTCATGCATGGTATGACAACCATATTAAATGGATTGGTAAATATGTCACCAGAAATTAAGAAGAGTGTCGTACCGACTCCCGAATCAAGGGGAGTTTAAAGGATAAAATATGGTCACAGTATTACGTAGACCTAAATGAAATTGCACAATGGTACGAACACTTGGGCTCTAGCTACAAATAAGAAATGATCAAGATAAGTAAAGTTTATAAGAAAGCATAATTGAATCATGCATTCATTTGATTGTTCATGTGAAATTTATGGGACTTACTGGGCGTTAGCTCATTAAGTATTTCATGCTGTAGGTATTCCAACAAGAAGATCAGAATAAATTTTAATGATGAGTGTACAGATCGGGTATGGAGTCTGCTACTGAATGTTTACGCTGTGAATAAAATTAAACAACGGACCTCCCCGTTAAGAAACAAGGTTGACTATAGCAACATCTAGGCAATCTGAACAGCGTCAAGTGCAGCTTTCTTGCGTATTTGATCACCGCAGACAAAGATGTCCAACTTGCAGAAAGAATGCCATTAGTATATGAACAGGTAGAGATTAGCAGGAAGAATGAGTTTTTTGAGCCTAACTTCTCGTTCCACTTTTCGTACAATGCCAATGGCATGAGTACATAAACTATTTGCGGTTTTCTGTCCAGCGAAATAGAATGACTTGCACTCCGTGATCAAATCCTCCATCGAAATCCGCTTCGTTTCATCGGCATCATGGTGAGCGTTTATTAGCCCACCAAAAAGATCACTTAGCTATCTTCTTCTCTACTCCTTACCTTATCTTCTCTTTTCTTGACAATCTCCATTATGCATTTACTTATTTCTTTTTCAAGCATCTTAGATTCTATTTCATCTTTTCTTTTAAAAATACTTGCTGCAACAAAAAAAAAGAAGACAACAACAACAACAACTAATTGAGTTCATCAGACAAATTTGGTTGCTCTTCAAATCTTTTTTTTTTTTTTGGGGTAATAATAAATAATAGTATCACTTGGGGGGGAGGCGCAAGGGGGTGTGTTCCTTTCTCCCTCCCCTTCATCTATAGCAAAGGCCCCAAATCGAGGGGCCGACTAACAGAACAAAACATGCTTGACCCCATTCTACAAAAAAGAAAAGACTCAGTTTCGCTCAAACCACCACAAGACCAGCACTAAACAATCCATTGACTAGGCAGAGATCTTAAGTGGGGCTTTGGAATATCGAATCTTTAACCCATCAAAGTAGAAAAAAATATCCTTAATGCTATAATACCCTGTTATTGGTCTTCAGATCTAAATTAGTTTAACTAAAAGGAATTAATCACCTAATGATGGGAAGCCTGATGCTGTAAAAATTCATGGTTACTATGAAGGACAACCTCTTCAGCATATTAAAGATTTTCTCCCTTTCATGGTAGCTGCTCCCAAATTCTGTTTTGAAAATCACTTCGGAAGTCAACATCCTAAACTCTTCAAAAACCTCGATCTCTTTACCTTCGTAATTTATCCACCTTTCAAGCATCTTCTCAACACTAGAGATCATAGCAGGAGTCATAGCCTGTGAGACAATTCTGACAGATGATTTTAGCAGCTTAAGTTATCATAAACATACAAACAAAGTACTCACTAGTAAAGCTAAGAAGAAACTCACTTTTACATTTTCTGTTCAGAAGGCATTGTTTTCTAGTTTTTAGATTACACTGTAGGACAAAACTTTACTGTAGAGTTAAAGAGATAGATCTTTGTTACTGTTTTAACAGCTGAAGACCTACTTAAGAATATGCGTCATTCATCTAAAGTCCAACACTGCAAACTTCCAAGATTGATTGGAAGAAAGAAAGTAGGAAGCAACCATTGGATTTGAATGTTCACCTGTAATCTTTTGGTTTTACCTACAGCATGTTCGTTTGTATTTCTTGTGTTCTAAGTAATCGCTCTCCTCCACATCTTGTATTTTTTTTTATGACATACTGTTGTTAAAACGTTTAGATTCAATGACTCTAAAGTCAAGATGGCCGATATTGCGGAGTAACTAATATTCTCAAAAAGCATCCCGTTTAAGGTCCTATCTTTTTTTATGGATGCTTCTGTAATCTCCATGCATACATGGTTAGGATAGCTGCTTATATGGAGTATTTTGTACTCTCAAAATATATCCATATCATATCTGTAAACTCTCTACGTATTATTTTAATGGGCATTTTTAACAAAAATACTTGTGTTTATTTATTATTATTATATAATATAACATCCCTAATCAAATTATAAACCATGGTTCAAAAATAATAAAAGACTAAAAATGAGACATGATAAGCATATGCACTTCTCTTGATATACGTTCGAATAATCTTGATAAAAAAATACATACCCCTCCTGAATCAAAATCCTGGTTTCATCACTATATATATATGTTAGAAATATAAAAATTCTTTAGGAGGTCCTAAATTGATAATTTAAGCTAAGGGTGTTCACGGACTGATTAAGGGTCAATCTGTAATCTAATCCATATATATTGGAGTGGGATTTTCTTAATCCAAAACCAATCCGTTAGAGTCTTAATCTAATCCGATCCACAAACAACGGATTATACGGATTGAAATCCACAGATTCAAAGATTTAGGTTCAAATTAATTAAAAAATATAAGAATAAAAAAAGCATAATATAACATGACATAGGAATGAAATTTTTGAGACTCTAGAATGTAAGCGTGGAGGATAAATAAAAAATTAAAGATTATTTGTATCTTTTTGGAAAGAAATAGGGGTAAATTTGGGCTTGATTGGGCAATATCACATACATATTAATTTAGAAATTTATATTAGTTTAGAAATTCAGATATACATATTTATATTGATATATAAAATTTAAGTAATATACATACATATATATAGATATATATGTATACATATTGAATTTGTAGACTAGGAGAATTCATAATCCAATCTATATACATTGGATTGGGAAAATTCTACTATAAAATTAATCCATATTTTTAATAATCTAATCCAATTCAACGAATTAAATAAGATTAAACAAATTACACATATCGACAAATTTAGTAAACAACTCTAGTTTAAGCTATGTTGATGTAATGTACAAAAAAACGTTGTGCAGTTTTTCTTTTTCTTCTTTTTAAATTGCATAAGACAGCTTAAAAACAAGAAGTCTGATCCGATGTCACCTTGCCAGAGTACCCATCAGACTGTACAGTTGTGTACTCTGTTCCTCTTTTTTTTTTTTTAATTAAAAAAATAGTTGCAACTGTACAGCTAAACCCTCAACTCTAAAGCCCTAAACTGCAAATATCGACGGAAACAACGAAGTCAAAATTTGGATCCTCGAATCTGAGGAATTCATGGGACAGAGTCAGACTCAAACGGGTAAAAACATATTGCTATAAACATATAACCAATAAATTAAGTAATACAAGATTTGCACTGAGTTGGACTCCGCAGAAATTGTGAAGGGTTTGAATGAAACTCTTTCTTTCAAGTTCTTCCAAGAACACTGCTCTCAAGGGAATGACACAGGATGAGCTACTGCATAAGAGAGACAGTATTTAATTCCGATACCAAAAATCAAGACAGACAACATATAAGGGAATATTTGCCGAAAATACTTACCTTACCCAAGCCCAATGATCAAAACTCGAAGGGAACATGTGAGTAAGAACAAGAGTCAGCTTCATCTCCTCCGTTTCCTGCCTTTTCCTAATTGCCCGGATTTGAAAGCATGTTGTTGTTCGTCAAGGAAAGCCTTCACCTTGTTATACTTCTCTGCCCTTTCTTCTTCCATCGCTGCCTTGTCCCTTGCCTTAACCTCCTGCAAGAAATAATTGTCTTTACGAAGCTCGCGAATCGCCCCTTTAGACTCTTCTTTTAGGCGTTTCTTCAACTTTCTCTTTTCAGCCCTTTGACGATCTGGATCGTAGTCTCTCCCCTTAACATAGCTGCAGAAAAACATGAACAAGTCAATGCCCAATTCAGAACACCTATTCCAAGAAGCATTTACATCAGAAAAGAAAATGAAAGAGGGAACTAGTAATTACTCCTCTTCAAATTTGGGATTAAGCATTCTGATTGGCACCGGCTTTTGTCTCCGCATTTGAAGAGGTTGCCGCAACATGTGACGTTCAGAGACTTTTGTCTCAATGAGTTGAGCAACATCTGTAAGTTTATCTTGTAATGGGCCTACCATCTTTTCTTGTTGTGCCACCTCACGTAATAAAACTGAAATTGGAAAGAAAATTTCGGGAAAAGAACTCAAGCCCTCATATACGTTGACATACCCTCGTAGAGTTTCAACCACAGTAGCCAGTATGCTAGTCCTACAAATTAGAAACTTCAACATTTTTATCAAACCATCGTGGAAAAAATGAAGCACTTGCAAGAAGATAAATAGCCCAAACATTGACGGAGGTTAGTATCTTGATGCGAATATAGCATGTGAATGCAACAAAAGATCTAACTTGACAACATACTGATAAAAAGTACCCGAAATGCGGAAAACCAACTACCAAGAGTTCATTTGTTACAGAAAAAAAAAACTATAGGAAAAAAAATAATAGGAAAAAAAGAAGAAGAAGAAGAAGAAGCCATCATCCATCGCGGGATCTTTTTCTGAAACAATTTTAAGATTTTTTTTTTTTTTAAGGAAGTGCTTCAGATTTGATCATGAACAAGTTATTATCAACTACGCAGTCAACATAAACTATAAACTTGTTGACATAACCCCGATCCATTACTAACCTAAAATTGTCTGTGTCAAAGAAAGGAGAGTCCCCTGGCAGGTCCATTATAGTGAAGAAATTCAGGGGTTCAATCTCATTTGCATGTCCACGTAAACAAATCAGGCGACTGAGCGCCTTTAATTCCATGAGATAATGATACTGCCAAAACATATGGAGATCAAACAGTTATTTCGTCAAAACAATAGACAGTGTCGAGTAGAGTTATTTCCATGAGATAGCTCCCAACCATAAAATGATTCAGTTTATGAACGGTAATATATCTTTTAGCCCTATCCCATAAATGAACTGTAAAACAAACAAAATTTTACTTGAATATCTTGATTTGACGTTGTGTTTCCATCTCTAACTGCAGCCAGCAACATTCGAAGAAACGAAATGGCTTCAGGACAGAACTTCTGAGATTGTTTAACAACCTACATCACAAATTAATCAGTTGAAAAACCCACAACCGTTAACTGATGGAAGGTCATTAACACTCATTCAGACAGCATAAACTATCAGAGAAGGAAGCAAGACATGGCTCCGAATATACATACGGAGAGTAGCATAGAGCACAGGAAAGAGCCAACAGTGAAATCACGGCCCGAAACAATGGGGCAGCGCATAAGATATTCACACATTAAGAGTATTGCTGGGGTCATGACTGCATGACGGAAGTCAGAGCAAGGAAATATTAAGGACCAAAGCCTCAAGAGATATAACGTCTTTGAAGAAGGCCAACAACTATTTTCTGCAAGGACACAATGAATGTGACCAGGCATTAGGATATCTACGACAACCTTCAAATTAAAAAATGAATTTTGGATGGGAAAATAAATAGTAGTAGATTTCACCTACCTGGGCTCCTGATGAGCTCACAAAACCGTGTGCGAGTTCGTAAAATCCTTTGACGAGCACAGATTGCAGCAAAGTAAGGAATTTCTGCACTCATCTCCATTAATGGCTTCACCAACAAATCCAATAACTCAATATTCAACGGCCTGTTATTTGCCAAGACAGCAAAATACTGCAGAAGCACGCCATAAAACACCTGAAAACAGGCAGAAATGTTGCACAAATACAATGATAGCATTAAAAAAACTACTTGGCCAAACTCTTTGATCAAGAAATAGAAATAAATTATATGTTTTTTTGTTTGATACTCTCATACTTGCACTTTCTTCCGATTTTCTGCTGCAAGCTTGATTGCATTGCTAGCCCGAATTCGATTGATTATCAAGATAGTGTCACTATTAGAGCAATTATCCAACAATGCGCAGAATTCTTCAAAGTTTTGTGGAGCTTCAATTAGGTATGGAAGCTCTAAACGCTTTGAAGGCTGTTTCTCATCCCCATTCTTTTTCCTGGAATACAAAAAATCTTTACGTCTTTCAGTTGTTTCAACAGAAATATTATTCCGTTCATTCTTTGAATCTGTTATCTTTATATCTTTCTCATTAGCACCGTCATCCTTATTGTGTTCTTCGTCTTCTTCTTCTTCCTCGTGATCCAAACCAATTTCAAGGTTTTCATCATCACTCTGTTCCCAGTCCTTGATTGATAGACCCTTCTCGTGTAAATCATTATCTTCATCAGACCCTTCTTCATCACTGTCATTTTCAGAATTCTCTGAATCCTCCGAAGAATCACCTTGTTCACTCACTGTTTTCAGCATCTCTTTCGAGAATCTCACCAACCCAACCCCTTTTAGCCTTGGGCTCTTCATCAAGCAAGAAGGAATCAGCAAGATCGTCACCAGATATTGCTCTTGGCCCTTGGGAAGATGGTTTCTCAGCATCCTCACCCTCTTCGTCACTATAGTCATCTGTGGCGAGCATCATCTTCTGTCTTTCTTCCTGAAGTATTCATATAAGTTATATACAACATACAATTTCTGAAATTATAATATAATGTAGCACTATAAAAATACTTGATTTTGCTTCTACCAAAAAGAACCAGAATCATAACTTTTCAGATCCCCACTTAGATTAGGTTTTAAAAAAACATGTTCTGCAGATATGTGTAGCTATAATGCTTCACGGAGATAAACTTTCTACAAATTAACCATCTATTGAATGACAAATAAAGTAAAAGAAATTCGACATAATTTTAGCATGCAAGTCACACGCATAGATCTTAACAACTTATAAAAGAGACTAAAGAGCTACCTCTAATTGCTCTAATCTTTCTCTCTCCTCCTGGGCAATCTCCTCTGGCATTTTTGTCCTATCTGAGGGGCGGGCACGCATTTCAAATGCCATAGCTTTAACCATTTTGTCATATGCATCGGGTTTGTCCTGATAAACACACACAAAAAAAAAATATCTTAGCTTCCACGAATCAAAGTAATGGAGCTCTAATATTACACTTTGACGCTATATATTCACTGAATCAAGCAAAAAAGAACTTCTATGTAAGCAAAAGGGACAAAAGGCCTTCTTGGCTAAGTACTTCACCATCTAGAGAACATGAGGCACAAGATTGAGGATTTAAAGCAGTGGAAAAACTCCAAAAATAGCATAAAAAGGTCAAAGATAAGTAAATAAATAAATATCAAAGCAAATGTTTCATAAAGAATTTTAAAAAATCAGATAATAGACATTGCAAACAATGGCTCCTTTTCAAACCAATAGCGCAAATCTAATGGATTTAAGGTTGTCAAGGCCTAAAAAGAGAACCATCATTTAAAAAAATGTACCTGATTAGAAGTTTCTAAATTTTGAGAAGCAGAAAAAGAAAACACATCCTTCTTTACTTGCTCATTCGGAATGCTCTTGTTCACAAGCGCCTTTAAAGCGCTCATCTTCCCAGGTTCTGTAACAGATAATAATGCTTTCGATTGCACTAAGGCCGTGAAGTTTTTGTCCAAATCTTCCATCAACTGTTCATTCTCTTCCTTATCTTTTGCTTTTTGTGCCTAGGAAAAATAATAGAATTTTGTAAGGAAAATGTTTTTTTTTCCAAAGGTCAGGCAAACAGGCATAACCAAGTTGAAATAGTGATTCAAATAAAATAGAGCAGTCTCCACCTTGAAAAACTTGCTCTTCAATATGATCTCATCCATCACTTCCTTCTTGGTTTTGTGCTTCTGCAGGATGACAATATTGATGAAATCAGAACATTCATAACAGTCGATCAAAGAATACTAAAATATCATCAGAGGTGTTTCTATCACAATGGCCCAAACACAGCAATGAATGTAATTGTGAAAATAAAAATGGTCAACCACAACAATGTTATATGACGCAAAAGATTGAACTTCTAATCACAGAAGATGTAAGTAACAAACAGTTTAGAGAGAGAATAGAAAGAGAAACGACATGAATCACTTGGGATATGTCAGATAAGACTATGAAACAAAATTCTGCCACAACAAGAAAGCATTTTTCATTCTTAATTCCTACAGTAGATATAATACACCTGCCTATAAAACGGGGACAAGTCAAACAACAAGAACTGAGGTAGTAGAAGAGCTCTTACGTTATCCTCTCCTTCGGATTGACCCCTTTCAAGAACATTCTTCCTTGATGCAGACAGATCTTCTGTAAAGGAAAAAAAAATGCAGCATCAGGGCCATCAGCGTAACATAAAAACGACTTAAGCAGCAACAGAAATGGCACAATAGAGCCCATGATTGATTCAAGTGGAACATACTTGCAAACGCAGCAGCTTCTTCGCCACCAAAATCGTCATCATCATCCAGCAAAATTTCATCTTCAAAATCGTCCCTCCCAGTCAATGCACCGAAACCCGAAATATCGAAATCTTCTTCCTCGCCGTCTGATAAGTTATACTTGCTTTTCTTACTATATTTCAACTATTTAATGAAAAAAAAAAAAAAAACCAAGCAAACAAACAAGTATCAAAAGCCAGGAACTTCACCACAACAAATATATATAACAACTCAAATTCTCGAAATCCACTTGATAGTCGCTAAGAAAACTTAATAAAGTAAAGAAATTTACACTACAGATATAATTTATATGTTGTTAATAAAATCATACTAGCTTACTAATAGTTCACTCGTCAATTAACCAGCTTCGAACACCAATCAAACATGAAACTAAAACTAACTTTATATAAAAGGCATCGGGAATTCCAATAAACTCACCTGGCGTTCGCGCTGCGATCGAAGAATGGCCTTGTCGAACTCGCCTAGGGCATCATTCTGCTCTCCAATACGCTTATCCACAAACACCGAAGACTTCCCGCTCTGCTCGTACTCCTTCAGCAGCGTCTTCTTCCTCTGTTCCACACAACCAAAACGGAAATACATGATCAAAAGCAACGCAATAAAAATGGCGAGATTTCGAATTGAAAATTTATTAGGAGCTGAGGAATAGTTGCGAAGTTTCCTTGTCGATGGCGCGAGAGCGAGCGAGGCCGGTACGGCGCTCTTCTCCCTCGCTTCTTGCCGAGAACATCGAATTTCCTCCGCGACCAAATCGTCTCGAAGGGGTTGCTGTTGCTGGATTTGGGAGCCTGGACTTTCATCGCTACGGCCTCTGGACCTGACTTCTTCTGCTTCTTCTTCTTCTTGGCGTCGGCGCCGCCAGATCTTGATGTTTTCGCCATGGTTTCTCAAAGGGATTTTGCCGGCAAAATCCCCCATGACATCTCGCTCAAATCTTTGAAACTTATGTCGCTTGTGCGAAAGAATCGGTTAAAATTACAAATCTGCCATCATTTATGCTTTGAATGACATGATGTCGTCGTTTTGGGCGTTAAATGATTGTTGAAATTTGGCCACGTTTCCTTATGCGAATCATACGTCGTTTAATGTTTGAGCAACAAACAAAACGTCGTTTTATGTAACATTTTTATGTCGTTTAGAAATTAAAACAGCCTATTGCTCTTTTCTTCCCCCAAATTTCTGCCATCTGATAATGAAAACGACATGCGTTATCTTTTAATCCAATAAACAAAAAATAACGACATGTCGTTGAAATCACTGACCTAAAATTTGCTTAATTTTTTATACATAAATCCGACGTGTTGTTTTTCAGATTGGTAGTAACCATGTCATTATCTTTTACCCTAATCAACGATCCAACAAGATCCTACTTGTTAATTCCTTCCTGTTATTTTCTTATTTAATGAAACTAGCTCTACCATTTCTTTCTTTTTCTTTTTCTTTCTATTTTTTAATTAGCCAATAAACATAATTTCTCATTTGAATTATATACTTTGTAGTAGAAAAGGTCTTAATTTACTGCTAGATTAACCATTTTTTATGCACAAGCTCACCATTTTTTTAATATAATTAATAAGCTCACTATATTTGACACTGATATATATATATATGTATATATATATAATACATCGATTTAAAGACACATAATTTTCAGGTAGATTTTACGTGTCCCCAACCATGTCCCATTTACTTGTGTTTGTCTCCGGCAAAGCCCAAATTTGGTCTTTTAGAACCACGTGATGTGCCCTCATTGACCCATTTGTCCTCATCCTTTAAAACAAGAGTCCCATCACACTTTCATCATCATTCATGTCCCAATTCCACAATCATATATTCTTCTTCTTCTTCAAATTGCTTTTTTTTTAATTAATATAATAGCATGCCCAAACAATGCATAAACCGAGAGACATTGATCATTTTCATGATGGTAGAAGTAAGGTTAGAACCTAAAACTCATTTTCATCTCCACAAAAAAGAAAAAAATAGAAAAGAAATAAACAAATCAATAAATAAACAGCAAAAGCTCATCAAAACTATCACTATATATATTATATATCATGCAATAGTACATTACACATATGACATCTTTAATAATTAATCAAGCCAAGAGCCAGAAATCTTTGTGACGCTTTGTGGTGATCAAGTACCCTCCCACCCTTCTGTTCTTCCTCCTCACGGCGATGGCCATGCACTCGGCATTCTGGATGCAGTACTCGACGACATTGCCGCCACCGCCGGCGGCAATATTGCGGTGGCCCGCCCACATCATGAGGAGTCGCCACGTCGTGGACCGCGGCTTCTTCTGGCCCAGAACCAGCATGGCCACTCCTTGCTTTTTCGCTTCTTCCACTATTGTGGGACCCTTCTCCTTCCCTTCTACCACAGCAACTTCAATTTCCACCTGTCATAGCACAATTAGCCTAAGAACACGTCCTTTTTTTCCCTTTCTCGTAAATAATAGAGGCCCTTATCGATAAAAAAAGTTGATGAGCTGGTGAAAAAGAATGCAACTAAGGCAATATTATACTGTACATTTAATGATCAAAGATGAACTTTATTCATTCAAAGATGCAATGGAAATATGACCAGGCTTTGTGCAAAAAGACTAATTAGAATTATTACAAGCAAAATAGTGATCCTATAATTTGTCTTGTTTCTGGGGCTCCATTAGAGAATCGAAATTATTGATTAAAGATTACAAAAATTATTCATTAAAAATGTACTTAATTATAATTTTATGCAGAAGAGGATAATAATACAATGTTACCCACCTCAGGTCTCTTTGATTGACACATGTTTCTAAGAGAGTAAACAACTTCATAAGCCCTTGGAGCTCTTTCTTTGCTCAACTGTTGCCCTGTTCCTGCAACAAAATATTAATTAAAATGTGATATATATTTTTTTATCTAAGTACTTCATCTCCCAAAAAAAAAAAAAACCAACCTTGTTTAGAAGATTTGGTGACATGAAGAAGAACAAGCTTGTCCTGGCTTTGAACAGTGTGAGACAAGGCCCATTGAAGAGCTCCTTTGGCTTCAAAGCTAGAATCCACTACAATCATGATCTTCCTTCCGATTGTGGAGCCGGGTTTAACTCCATTCTTGTGATTATCATCACCAGCTTTGATCTTTTCTACCCCATTGCCTGAGTCCTGATCAGTTTTGTTGTCGTTTTTGGCAGAATTATTTGCATCAAACTTGGATTGAATCTGAGGAGAACGGACTCTCACAAGAGGGCGGATTCTGTTGAGACAGAAGCTGGGCAACTTTGGACCTGCTCTGCCCATTCTCTTCTCAGTGGCTGGTGCAAAGAGAGACACCAGTTTGTTATTTATTATAAACAGAAAAGATTATGAAAGATAATAAAGGAAAGAAATAAAGGATTGGGACTGAACGGATTTTTAGATGTTGGTCTGGGGCCAGTTATGTTATTTCTTCTTTGGTCTTTTATATTAGAAAAGAATTTTGCGGAGAAAAAAGACTCGGTAGGACACAGTCTGTCTGATTAGATATAAAAATGTATGCCAATTTGATAGAAGTTATAGAGATCGTCTGGCTTCGTATTCTACCAAAAAAAATTCTCTCTTTTTTTTTTCCTTTGCTTTTTTTTTTTTCGTGTAATCATGTCAGTTCTTTGTTTTCTTTTTCTTTAGTTTCCTTTCCCCTTGTGGGGGTCTATTACTCAACGTGCTTGTCATGAAGTTGTAGGGCCTTCCCTTTCTACCCTTAGTTCTTAATTAAGCTAAAGCTTGGTTTTGGTCATGTTAGTGTAATTGAGTTCAGAAGACAATAAACATTGATTGTGCTTTTCTGTGCTAATTAATTATCAGTGTTGGAGCTAGCTAGAGACTTTGGTTTATGACTAGTTGTAATCCAAGTGCTTTTTTCCTTTCACTCTCTCTCTTTTAAAGAGAGTACTATCACAGTTATTACATTTTAGTGCGTTTTGTATTTAGAAATGTAATAAAGCATCACAAAAGTGGAAAAATTATAATGACTACGCAATAAATTACAACACATTTTGTCATGTAACATTGCATATGAATAACATTATTTGTATAAATGATATATACTTTGTGCATACCATGGTGGCCTAGCAATAATGACCTATCTTCTCACCTAGTTAAAAATTAGAGTGCTTGATGTGATATTTTTGAGTCTTAAGTATGAAGGTTTACACCTGACAATCCAGTTTTTGATTTAAAGTGTATAAAACCACACATAACATTACCACTAGTCATATTCGATAAATTTGAAGTGATGCTCTCTCCATCTCGGGTAGACCCTGACTATAAGATCTTCAACCAACATTCCAAACAAATAAAACCGTGTATGATTAGTCATGTACTGGATAAATGTGTTTTTTCGTTGGCCCCTAATTACTTTTCACAACTAAAAATAAAGAATGTAATTTTTTTTAAAGATATTTTTTTGTCGCCTTTTAGTTATGATTTGATTTAGAAGCCCCGTCCAGCCCGTCACTTGAATTGGAGAGCAAAGGGCCTGCAACGTTAGGTGAGGATTGAGAATTTTGAGATTTTCAATCCCCAATTGTGTGCTGGCAACCAGAGCAATAATTAGTTCAAGATTGTTAGTCTTTGTTTTAAGCATTTGTTTTTAGTAGCTTGGCTCAAACGCAACCCCCAGCCATCATTTTGATAGTAACCAAATTTTGACATACAAAACTCAAATCATGAATGTCTAACTAGGATTAGAATAAAGATTTGTAAATGATTGGTTAAAAATATAAGAACTCAATTACTTGAACTACAAACGTTGATTGTGTTCCTTGAACATTGATTATGAATGTTAATAGGCGCCAAATCAGTCATTACTTTTAAAGAAAATCCCAACAACTCTCTTTGATTTTCCGGCACTTATTTGGTTGAAGTCTTCAAGTGCTCCTTTTAAAATTTCACTTGGTCAACTCTATATCTATGTTTCTCATGTTAATGGTTTCTCAATATGATGTTATTCTATGATATCTAAACCCCTTTTTTTTACTGCAAGATTCTCTTGACTTTCTATTTGCCTAATGTGCAATTTGTATACTTGATTACATCCTTTCAATTTTTTTAACGTTAAATTTGATCAAAATCATGTCAAAACAAAAAGACATAGAAAATTGATAAAACTTAATATAAATTCAAAACAAAATTCTACTGATGAGTATTTTTTTTTTTTCATAGGCAACTGTGAAAATCCCAATTTCAACGTTTATATTTTAATTTTTTATCATCACAGACATGAAGTTATCGGGTTTCACGAAGCTTGGAATGAAAAAAGTCCTTGGTTATTTCGTATTCAACCAATCCCTAGCAGCCAGTTTGTGACTTTAATTCTAGTCCAGAATATTGGAATCCAAGGTTAAGGTGCTTTAAAGAAAGGATAGCAAGAGAATATCCACGCTGACTGATAAATTACGAATTGGACAAAAGATCAAACAAGCATTTATACCAATTAGAGTAGAAACCATGATTAGACAATTGGGTAAAGTCAGATAAAATCAAGGGTAAATTTTTGTGAGAAGAGATTAATTAGAAGTTTATGTATATGCAAAAGAACACTTAAATGAGGGGTTATATATGCTGGGCCACTTTTGCAAACAAGGAAAGGACTTGTCAACTTCCCGTTTGACCCCCAACCTAAAAAGTAAGACCCAATTGATTTTTCTTTTCTCTTTTGCTCAAAAAAAAATAAATAAATGGAAAATTCTATGGTAAGAACCCTAAGTTCTTATCGATAAGATTCCTTTTTGGTCATCTAGTTCTAGATCTAACGGTGAAAAACAAACAAGCTTATGATTAGTTCGATCAGTTTAAACACAACAAATTGAAAAACAAAAAACCAAAAACTGAAAAAAAAAAATCATAAATTGGATTTGAAGAAAAAAAAGGCCATGGTTGCCGGCAACTTGTGGGTGGATCGGAATCGCCGTCGGTGATGCCAGATCTAGACTGAGGTCGCCCATGAGTTGCCGGCAACCGCTCATCGTCCATGGAGACCCCAGATTACTTGGCGATCGCCGTCGCCACCACTGTGGTCACGATAAATGTGCCCCTCGCGACACACGATGGAGACCATCTCGACCCATGACTTGCGACGGAGACAGTCACGATTTCATTGGCGGAGGTTGTGGGTCGACTACTACAGTGACGGGAACCCACAACTTGCGACCATCTGGGATGCGATTTCTACTGAGACCCATAACTCACACCATGTGCCACCAATCTCAATCGCACCCGCCGCTGCTCACCCGTGTTCGCGAGTCTGTCGCGACGTTGCTCACGGCCGCCCTTGGTCGCTAGGATCCAGGGAAGGAAAGAGACGAGGACAGCGTGAAGGCGAGGTCACGGAGGCATGGTGGCGGGGCTGGCGGACTTCATCTTTTCAATTTTTCTAGTTTTGTTTTTCTAATGGTTTTTTTAAAGGAGTTTTTTAATTTTTTCAGTCAGACCGGTGATTGTTTGATTAAAAAAATTGTTATTCGATGTGGTTGGATCATTTTTTTTTTTCTATATAAATAGGATTTTAGACTACTGAGTTTTAATCCAACGGCTAAAAATAAAACCTTGTTGATCGGAAAAAAAAAAGACCTTTTAGTGAAATTATCATAGTCTTTCTTTCAATAAATAGGGTTGACTAGAAAAACTTTTTTTTTTTTTTGTTTTGTTTTTCTCTTGTTTGGGCAATATTTTTCTCCCATACCTTGGTTTTTTATTTTTTATTTTTTATTTTTTATTTATTATTATTTTTTTTACAGAGGGTTGCTTTCTTTATGATTATTCATTATTTACCATCATTTGTAAACTAATCCTTTTCATGTCCGGGGAATATTTACTTGTGTGTTAATTGTTGCAGCGTCCTGACAATAATCACTGTTAGAAAAAGGTTTATAGAAACTATATAATATAACATATATATTAACATGCATGTATAAACTTTTACTTCAAGGAAGCTGACTCAATATACACAACCATTTCCATCCTTAAAAGAAAAGGGGGGAAAAAAAGAACATGCAGGGCACGTTTCAGTTTTTTTTTTAATCCTATATTTTTGTTTTATTTTAATTATTTTTAGCTGGAATTGTACTTTCCAGGTTGGCCATTGGTGTTGCTTAGAATCTCATGTATGTCCCTCACGTACATGAATTTTTTTTTCCCTTCTTAATATTTTAATATACCTTCTTAAGATAATGTAATGAAAATATATGACATAAGCCTTACAGAAACAAATGGAGGTTCTCATAAGTAGAATACTAGAATTATACATGATCACATGCTACCCAATGGGGTTCGGTAATTACAGATGATATTTACGGACTCTATATAGTGTGTGATACCATAAATATATAAAGGCCAATTTTGCATAATTAGGTAGACTTATCGATAAGATTATATTTTTGACTGTTAAGTCTAACCAAAATTATTATTATTATTTTTATTATTATTGTTATTATTTATAAATTTCACTGTTGAAAGACAAATGTCTATAAATATATTACTTTTGAAGTGTGCACAGTAAAAATTCCTAATTAGGCACCAAAAAGTCTTGAAACATCCTTTCTTATAAGAACGGTGTTATAATCCTGTTTTATGGAATATCATTTTTGAAGCATAGGTCCTTTGCTAGTAAACAGATAAAAAGGATGAATCATTGCATCAGATTCAGTTATTGTCCTTTATTTTAAGGGTTATTTTTTTATAACACAAATAAAGTATATTTTAAGGATACATAATGCCTTTTTTTTTTAATTTTCTTTTGTTTTACTAACGGCATTGGATTCTTTAGTAATTATAGTATGGATTAATTATAAAAAATCTCCTTCAGTTACAACCTTTATAACACTTGTACTCTTTGAACTTCAAAACATAATATTTATTTCTCCAATCTTTAATGTGTTTACAAAAGAAAAAAAATCAATAAGTGGTAGAGACGTAAAATAAAACTATTTTTAAAAGGAAATATTTTATAATAGTTAGAATAACTATTTTTAAAGGAAATAACTTTTTTTTTAAGGAGGTAGTAGTTATTAGAAAATATTTATAATAAGTGATAGAGACGTAAAATAAAATCACAATGGTGTTAATTATAAAACATTTTTCTGTTAGTCTTATAAAAAAAGTTAACCCATATTTCAAACACACAAATTCTATGAAACCAAGAACTAGTAATATCATATTTTAATTTAAAAATAAAAACGTTTATATATAGTTACCATACATATAGCTATGCAGATGCAAGTCACCACATAGCGGAATATTGAGAGAACATGACGAAAAGATAAGGAGAACGAAAAATCAAACTTGTATCACCTAAAAGAGAAGTATAATTTAATTTTCATGACATAAAATTTAAAATTCATAGACCTCAAAAAAATTTAAAATTCAAATATAAGATTAATTTGAGAAAAAATAAATTTGAATTTACTAATAAATATTTTTATATGGATAATTTGAGAAAAATTAAATTTGAATTTACTAATAAATATTTTTATATGGATGCCAAAACGAGGTACAAAAAATATCTTTTCAATCAAATACTATAAGATCTCTGTTATAACTTTCAACGGAAGAAAGAATCACAACGTAAAAGTGATGAATACAAACCTGTACTTTTTTTGTTAAAAAAAAAAAAAACCCCAATGTTCTTTTACGAATTGAAATATAAGGAAACAAGGCATTTTTGTTTCATTTCCACACAAAAATGGAAGATTCTCTCTTTTTATTATTCGATTTTAATTTGAATGTAGATAAAGTTAAGAAAAGGATAATAAAAATCACACTTTAATGAGGGTGGAATTGAAATATAGCATTTGTCTTAAAAAACTATTTTAAGAATAGAAAAATTACATGGTAGTTAATAAAATAATTTTTCACGTTTTATAAAACAAAATTACACAACAATAACTTTCATTTTTGTTATTTTAAAATATTATTATTTTTCTATGTTTTAATATGACTCTAATTCAAAAAATTGTAGTAAGTAGCACTTTTTTAAAACTTATTGAAATAAATAACAGATTTTAAAGATATTTATAATCAATAACAATAAGTAGAAAATTTACTCCATAATTTTTTTACTTATTTATTTACTATGAATAATTTTTTTACAGAGTAAAATTTCTTTTTACTATTATTTGCTATAAACATTTTCAAAACTGGCTAAAAACTTAAGAACGTTCCAAAAATTTATTTGAGTGTTTAAAAATTGGTAAAAATAGTTTTGTTTTTAATAATAAAAATTTTTAAAAAATTACGTTGAGAGTGTTTTTAAAATTTTTACCTCAAAAAACTTATAAAAATATTTTCAAAATTTCTCAAAACAATACCAAATAGTATCTCTCATTCCCCACGGTAATTCACTAGGATACTTGATCCACCTCCTCGGCCTGTAAACAAAGTCCAAGGGAGAAGATGGGCATGTTAAGAGCCCATTTTAAATAGAAAGAAGAGCAACTGGCTTAATTGAGGGCTACATTAAGAGTCATCCGTGGCGAAGCTTTTCTTTTAATTTTTTTTAGTGAATTTTTTTTGAGGGAATTACTTTTAGTGTTGCGTGCCTTCATTCTTCCCTTTTAATACGACAATTGTTTTTACAAAAGTTAATGCTGATGATTTTGAGTGTCTAATCAAAGTAAGCATCGAAATGGATCACTAAACTTCCCTTATAAATTTAGGTTTAAAATCAAGTAATGTTGAGGTTTTAGGGACAAGAAGGGTTTGGAAAGTTGTAACGAATCGAGAAAGAGAATAATATAATATATACATGTATATATGCATATGTGTGTGTTTGTGTATAATATATGTGTGTGTGTCTATACATATATATATATATATATATATATATATATATAACAAGATCAAGCTATAAAAAAGGAAGTTAACGTGGAAAAGAAAAAGATCTAAATTTTCGCTTACGTGATTTATTTATATATCTATTTATTTATTTTGAAAGATAAAAAAGAAAGCTTCGAGAAATTTTTTTTTTATTAGTCCCAAGTAAAAGAAGACCAACCAAATCGCTTTTTTGAAGTGAATAACAGAATAAGTGATGTTAAGCACTTCTTTTTGCTCTCCACAATATCCGAATTCTATCACAAATAGAATTTTCTTTGACTTGCTATATATTCCTTTAATTGATCCCAAAACTGTCTCCTCTCTACAACCTTTTTATCTTTCTTCTCTATTTTTTGCTTTCCTGTCTTCTGAATTCCCTCTATTGATAAATTCGCTCTCTGGTCACTCAAGGTATCAACCTTATTTTCCACAAATATATATTTTTGCCCGTCCTGATCATCCTTTTCATTCTGATTATCATTTACTAGACCTTCATCTTTGTTTTTTTTTATTTTTTTTTTATATCTTTCAAATTATTTATCTCCAGTATTTTATCTAACTTTTTACGTTGTTATTGGTGACCATGACTCTGATATTGTAATGCTAGATGAAGTATAAAATTTTTAATCCGCCCTAAATTAAATAGAAATTATTTTCCCCATTTTTTCCCATTTAATTAAATTCTATGCAAATTAATCACCATCGACACAAATTTAATTCAATTTTCTCCGTAAAAGTATTTGATGGCTAATTAAATTAGATGTCTTTCTTCTATTTATTTATTTATTTAGATGAGAAAGAATCAAAGAAAAACGTATTTGTTTCTCGCTTTTTGTTAGTCTCTGGCAGATTTTTATCTAGACCTCACATTGGTAATTATTAGCAGTTTCCAATCATACAGTCGCCTGCTAAAAACGCTGTAAAATTTTTGCCGTATCAGGGGGAAAATTCAAGTTGCTTTTATGGGTGCTATCTGTTGCTGCTTGCAAGCTCCGGAGGAACCTGAAGACGACGTAAACAATTCAAACAATCAACATCGCACCTCTTCTAATGGCTTCACAGACTTTATCTCCAAGGTACGTAATAAGAATTGCACTTTGATTCTTCATATATACATATATATATATATATATGCGCTAAATATTGTGCTAAAATTTTTGCATCCGTATTCATGATGAGTAACTGTATCTTTAAATATAGAGTGATTAACACCATTAGCTCTAAAGAAAACCTTTTAATTAATTAATTAATTAGTTAATCTATTTATTTATTAATTTTATATGACAATCTAAAATTAAAAGGTACTTGCTAAATTTGAGATATTGTAATTACTTTTCCAACTTCTTAGGTTTTTTTTTTTTGTTTGGTTTCTTTTTGGCAGAATTCCTTGGAGCTTTTTAATATTGATGACTTGCGTTGTTATCTACAGCTTGCAAACTTGTTTAGAAACAAGGAGACACTACATGTGCCATCTAGAGAAGTAAGTTTGCCAACTAGAGAAACGAAAACAGAAGTTGCCAAAAGTGTTGTACAAGTAGAAGAATGCTCCGTTTGTCTTGAAGGTAATGCCCTATATGTAATATGTTTTTGTTTGGATCGGATTCGGCTCACATGTCTCTTCGTTTGTCGAATATTCAGCAAGATTCCTATTTCAAGACTCGATTCGCCGTTCTAAAACATCATGACAAACATGAGTTTCAATCGATCATAGTATTTTTATTTTGTTTCCACAGACTATACACCTGAAAATCCAAAGATAACAATGAAGTCATGTTCCCACTATTACCATCTTGCTTGCATATATGAATGGATGGAAAGAAGCAATCTTTGCCCAATTTGTAACCGGGTACGTATTGCATAATTTTGTTCCTTATCCTTGTTTATTTGTTTCTTATATTATTTTATTCTTAAAGATCAATGAGAGTACAACACTAATCTTATTCATGAACCAAAGATTATTAAGAGACAATAAAATTTACAGTTTAAAACACAGAAAATTAGCTATCACCAGTTAGATAAAAGAGCACGCACAAGATAACGCTTATGAGATTTTTTTATTATTGTTATATGAATGCTAATCAAGTAGCCTATACATACAGTTAAATAATTTTATGTGATGACTTTTTTTCTAGGTGATGGAGTTTGAAGAATCACTTGAATGAAGGTGAAGAATGAATTTAATTTCTGACATATATTCTTATGTAATTAATCATTCTCGCCTCTGTTCCTTCAAGATCACGTAGTTTTTTTCCTTTTTATTTTGTCTAGTCATTCACTCGATTTTATATCACAATGTTGACACAACCAAACAGTTGGCAAATTTTAGGGAAATATAAAAGATTTGTTTTGCTAGTTCATTTGAGGAATAAGGATCAAATAGAGAGATTAAAGGATTTGCATACGGTAGTAAAGAAACGTCTAACATATTTGCGATGTGGGACAAGTATAAATAATAGATGAAAATGTCTAACAACTGGTAAAAAATACCGCTATTCTTGACTCAAGGAAGGAGTAGAGTAAGGCCTTTACCGTTCAAATTAGATACTTAAAAGAGATAATAGAATCTATGTTAATTTTATCCAAATTTAAAATAATATTCTATTAGTAAAGATAGAGTAAATTTTATCGAGTGTAAAGTAAGAAGGAACCCCCTCTTTCCGAACAATCTGTCTCAAGTGTGTCCAGTACGAGGGTTATTTCTCGCTCTATCTCACCACTGGCAAAGGTATGGATGTGCATATTTCCAAAAGAGAAACTAAGTAAGTGAACCTCAAACTGTCAAATGGTATAAATAATATGTTAGTGTTGTAAAAAATAATTTGCCCCATATTGCCAAGTTACCAAGTTGTTCTGCCCTGTGTTTGGTTAGCGGGTGTGAATTGTGTAATTAAAACTTTTTTGATTCGAAATGTAAATTTTGATAAGGTTCAAAATCATATAATTCACAGTACAAACCGCAAACCCAATTTGGTATACCAAACATCAGTTTGGATTTAGAATAGGTTCAAATTGTGTATCCCATATGTACTAAATGCCACCACGGTGTTTATAATATTGATTAGGCACCCTCTACCCTTTGCAAGGGATGATAGGTTTGGACCCCAACCCCATTCGCAAGACACTTTAAGTGTGGGAAGGGTTGAATTCGTCCAACATCACCAAGTTATAAGGCTGTGACAGTGTGTTTAGACTTATTTACCTTTTTATATCTTATATTTTAGATTTATTCAAATATTATACCTTTGGTTTTTGATCTCATTAAATGTCTATTTTCATATAAGATTTAATACACAAATTTATACTTTTTTTATTAATCTTCAATTTTGATCTAAAAATTTTTTCAAAGTACCCTTAAATTATAAATAAGATAACTTAAGAACTTAAAAAAAAATTATACTAAGAATTTTGACTTCAAACATGTATAGAATATATTAAAAATGGGTGTTTTGTGAGTTTTTATTTTTATTTTCTTCTTATTGTTTAAAAGTTCTAATTTTTTTTTCTCTTATTTAAGGATAATTTGATTATTTTATAGGTCAAAATCAACTACTATTGTTTGAGGTAAGATAAATATTTGTATTGAATCTAATAAGAAGATATATATTCAATAAAATCAAAAATTGAAGATACAATTTTTGAATTGACCTAAAACAAAGGGTATAAAAGAATAAATATCCCTAGTGTTTATAATATGGATCCATTTGCATCACATGTGATGCATGAGAGAGGGTGTTAAAAGTTAAATTTATTCATAGCCCTAAGTTATGAGGCCGATAAAATATAATGTAGACTAAGCACCCTCTCCTTTCGAGTTAGTTTTGGGTTTTGGGTTTTGGAGATGAGTTCTACCCAAGCCAATAAAGCAAAGATAAAATTGATTATATATCTTGGAGGTATGTGGAATGTGGATTTTCAAATAGGCCTTCAAAGTTCAATTCTTTATGGGAGAAAGAGAGAATTGGACTATCATTTATAGGAAATAAAAATAAATAGACCAAAATGCAACAATGTTTAATAAATAGTCTATTTAGATTAAAACGAAGTTTATTTTGGTATAAAATAACATAAAGAAAAATACAAAACAACAATGAAATAAGAAAAACCAAAAACAAAATGAAAGAGAAGACGAAAAATAAGAAAAATGAAAAGGTAAAATTAAAAATTCAAGTGTTTGAAAAGAGTATATGATTTTAAATGCTATGTACTTAAATATTTTTGAAAGTATAATATTTGCTTTTATTAAGAATTAAAATTGTGTTATTTAGTGTAATTTTCCAATCTTTATTATGTGTATTTCGACAAGTCACGATAGACTATTTTGTTGTTTTTATTATTATTATTATTTTTGGTTGGGGGGTCGGGTAGAAAAGTTTATCACAACGGATTTGTAGCCGAAAGTGAAAGTGATGACACAAGTACTGCTTGACATAACTAGACAGCTCCTTCCAAGAAAATAAAAATAAAAATAAAAATACAAATAAAGAACTTGAAAAACTAGACACTATAACACTTGCATCTAAAACCATACCCACCTGGGTTGCAACCAGCTATAACAAAGACAAGAGAATGACAAATATTTAACACGCAAAAGTGGAAAAACTAGGGTCATAACTCTGAGTGTCTTGTCTGCTTGAAGAGGGTTATGGTATATAGGAACTCAATACCAAGACCAGTAGTAGTCACAGCTGGTAAATTCAAAAAAAAAAAAAAAGAAAAGAAAAAAGAAAGGAAGAAAAAACAAACATTTCCCAATTTTGAAAAGGGAACGTACGCAAATAAATAGGTAGCTACCTACCTACCTAAATGAGTTAATTAAGAAAAAAAATGCACATACATTCATACAAGAAAAGCTATGCCCTATGTATTTATATGCTTCTCTCTTTCGGCGTTGCAAAGTAGCATAGTACTATGATTGCTTTCCACTAAATTAAATCTCTCTCTTTATGACACACATCTTCAAGAACTGAAGACCAGCCGTGGAAAATGGTATATCAGCATCACCAGTAAACCTATATGTATATATATATGCACTATGACTTGAGAGCTAGCTTAGTACAGGCTATGATTTTATAATACTCTCAATATTAAAGGTGATGAACAGATCACGAATATTATTGTTAAGATTTTCATGTTCTTTCTCTCTCTCTCTCTCTCTCTCTCTCTCTCTCTCTCTCTCTCTCTCTCTCTCTGTGGGAGCTAGAGATTGGTGGGATTAATTACAACATCCAAGTTTGAACCATATACGATGACATCTATGTAGAAATGACTATTGATCACATGGATCTTTCCTTGCCAACGACAAAATTGTTTAGATAATCTCGAGGTAGTTTTTGGAACTTGTTTAAACATTATACATGGATGCAGTCAACGGAAATACAATATGCCAGGCATTTATCAATATATCAATATAATTGTCATGTCACGTAAGAGTAATATTGCTCTTATAGCCTGCTTTTTGAACGCAATTTGATCAATATTTTTTAGTTCTAATCAAAATTATTATAATATTTTCTCATAAAATCTGAATAAAAAATTAATTAGAACTATAAATTGTAATTCCAACTATATTTTGAAATGAGCTATTTTTATCTTAGTTTGGTATTATACAACCACACCCTATATATAATGCATATTATAATCATAAAACTACTTCATATATATATTCGTCCACATAAGTAATACGTTCAGGATCGCTCAGTAATTAGTCTGGTCTCACCACTAATCAACATTCCAACAGTCAATTATCATATGATTATACAAAAGTACATGGAAATAAGAGAAATATAACTCTCATCCCAGGACACAACAAACATTCATATATATATATATATATATATATAGTAGTACTTTATCAAATGCTTATATTAATAATCATAGAGGGACATGCGCAGATAATAAGTCCAAATATGTTCCACAAAATGAAAACCAAAACTTTACGCCCCACCTAGATGAGTAGATGTAGACCTCCTTAATCATGCAGCAAAGCATCCAAGGTGGCATGAATACAAGGGCTCAAGAGTGAGGTCCAGATCGTTCCTCCTCATTTCTTGGGCTTCCTCTTCGTTATAAGTTCCTCTGCATTAGATATTGGAAATTTCAATTTGAAACTTAAGATGTAACCAAGATTTTTGAAAAATAATATTGTTACTAATTAGGTATTCAAGCCCCAACCAATTCAAACAAATCCTCAAATGTTACATAATTGTTTCAAGGAGCATTGTGAAGATAATTAATTATCTCATACATACAAAAAATGAATGTTTCATTTGTATTGATATTCTACTTGCATAGTAGCACGTTCAGTAGCATTGTAATTATCTCTCCTAGGATGATTATAACTTTAGTTTCTTTTTCTTTTCTTTTTTTTTTTTTAAGCAATCATATTTAACTCTATAGGATTAAAATCTCTTTACTAATATAGGCCTATTATTTTGTTAATATAGCCACTCGAGATGAAGAGAGTTTTTTTTTTTTTTTTAAAGCAATCCTTTTGACCTTAAAGAATTAAAACTCTTTATTAAAAAAAATAATAAATTTTAATTTAAAAGACACACTACGTATTAATTTGAGCCTATTATTCTATTAATACAGCCAGTTGAGTTGGTCGTTTATTAGTGCACCTCCTAGTGAAGAGAGTTTTTCTTAGACTACACGGAGAGTGTGAGTTGGTCGTACATTATTAGTGCACCTCCTCGTGATAAAATGTACATTAAAGCCAATTAATGTCATAATGTGGCAGTGATGTACTACGGCACAATGCCAAAGGTCCTCGTGTGATGTGACAGATTAGATAATGTGGGAAGAGACTATTGGTTTAAATAATATTAGTACAATGTAGCAAAACACAACACAATGCACTTTTAATGATAAAATAAGAACAAAAGTTGATTAATGTAATACTTGTGTGCACATACCAAAGTCAGCCTCTCGGAAGTTAAGGCTTTGAACAAATGAAAGTATTTTCTTCACAAGTAAATGAAAGAAACAATAGCTTCTCCATTGCTAGTTTTCTTTGAGCCACAGCCGTTAATTGATTGCCATTTTCTTTCCCAATTTATCATTCATTTCCAAAAAATTTCTACGACAAGTTGTCTTAGAAGTTCCAATCAACTTATACATTTCCTTTATTATTTATTTTTTTTTAATGAACACATGTTATCATGAGTGCTAATATTTTAAAAATAAAAATTAGAAGTGGGGTCGAACCTATAACTCCCTCCCCAAAACCCTTATCAACCTCCCTCTTTATGTCATTAGACCAAAGGGACTTGGGCTATATTTTCTTTTATGTTAAGAAGTTTTTTTTTTTTTTATTCATCTTTTTGGTAGAACTCTTGAATTTGTATCGCTATTTATTTATTTATTTATTTTCTTTTATATATATAGATAAAGAATAAAGCAGTACCTTAAGAATCCTTTTCATTTCTTTTGCTACCTATTAACTAACCCAAAAAAAAAAAGTATCCGAAACTAAACTAGATGTCATAAGATAATCTTGACATTTTAATATTTTTTGAGGTATATATATATATATATATATATATATAGATATATATATTTACTTTTCACCTGAATGATTCGATTTTATTGGTGTTTGGGAAATGATTATACCATAAAAAAAAATCATAAAATCGAGGATTATTACATCACTTACCCAATGTTTAGGCAGGGAAGTGGCTGTGGAAGCATGAAAGATGTACTAGCGCCATGGTGCTGCTGCTCCCACTGCATCTGCTGCGCCCCTACTGCCACAATTTTCTCCTTTTCTTTGATCTAGTTTTTAAAATTTACACAATAAAAAAAATATCGTCAGATTTTTTTTTCCTTTCTTAAGTGAATTAATTGGTATAATTTCATTGAATACATGTTTAGAAATGACCAAGAGATGATAGTCAAAGTCTACTAATTTATATGTCGTAATAATCATTACTGTATATTAGAATCTTGATTATCATCTTTCCACCTTTTTTCTAACAAGAGCTCTACTACATAATATGAGTCCATCTTTGCTATTTTCAATTTCTTGTTCCATGAGTCGTCCCTCCAATACAATTTTTGACACTTTGACTAAACTTAATATTTGACCACATGCATATTAAACAATAAAAATGATCAAATAATCAAATCAATTGTCAAAATAGCTTTAGAGGGATAACCAATAACAAAAATAAAATGACAACAAATTTGAATTAACTATTTGATTAATTGCATATGTACACATATAAACACAAATATATATATATATATATGTATATAAATAGTATATTATATATGTGTTTGTACGTATGAGGTTACCTTCTTTTCAAGCAGGTTGTTCTGCTCCCGCATTGCCTTCTCCTGTCATATGTTACAAAGAGCAAAACTGAAAATTATGGCACGTTTCGGTGGTGGCTGTGCAAGAACAAATTTTTGCGTGCAAATTTGTTTTTTTCCCCCAAACACTTTTATTCTAACAATATGAAAGCCGAATGTTTCAGATGTTCTCCATCATATGCTCAGAAATATTCCTCCTTCGGCTTTCTTCTGTCAGGAACTACAAGTCTACAAATGACTTCTTTATTTCATATGTGTGTGTATGTGTTTGTTTATATATATGATCTTTTTTTTTTTCGTTTTTTTTTTGAAGATCTTTTATTCATTTTTATTGGGAACAACTCTTTCCTCCTTTTTTTTTTTTTGGTAAAATTAATTTTCTGGAGAAACCACTTATGAGGCATCTCTTAATTTTCTTAAGAAACAAGTTAATGATGAAACCCTAATCAGTATCAATGAAGTTTTGTTAAGTGAATAGATCAATCTTCTTCCTGTTCTCTTTATCAAATTACATACCTTTTTAGGTTGTTTTTGTTTAGTTCTTTTGCCATTTGCCCACTGGCTAGACCTTGTTCTTTTTTGTATCTTCCTTGGATTTTCTTTTAAATTTCTAATAAAATTGAATGAAGAATTAAAGAATAAAATACATATATGCCAAAATAGCGAGGTTAGAGGGGAGAATCTAGACCAAACACAATAAGAGAACAATCTCTTTCTTTCTCTCTATTTTTCTCATCTAAGCTATATTCCTTTCTTTTCTTGCCAGTTTTCTTTCCCTCTTACCAAAATTTTGTGCGGAAACGTGATGCATTTCTTTCCATTTATTTTTCTCACCTAGGATATATGCATTTCTTTTTTAATTTTTTTCTATTTTTTCTCTCTTATTAAATTTTGTTAACCTTTTTATGGGATGTGATTTTTGAAATATGCCAGTCATTATTTATGTAGAAGAAGACGACGACAACAACAATGACAATAATGATGTTGTCGTCGTTGTCGTCAATAACAACTTTGATAATATGATCATCAAAAAATTACTGGGGCTAATTACCTTCTTCTGAAGCTCAGAGATCGTCTCGTTCATGAGTTGGTTCTGCAAAGTGACAATAGTTTTTAGAGCAAATCTACCTAATCAATTCAAGAAGAAAAAGAAAAAATACTGATTACGGTTTGCTTGCATATTAGATGTTTTCGTTGGCATATTACCTTTCTTGATCTTATATTTTTAAGAGCGGTGTCAAGCTGTTGCTCCAAATTTTGGATGTCCTTTTGACTCAAAGACTCCAGATCTTCTCCCAAAAAGTGCCTGTAAGAGTTCAATAAATAGTGGCAACAAACATACACGTTATACACACAAAAGCTATATATATATATATATATAGGGCTAATTACATAATAGTAACTTCTAGTTTTAACTATTTCTCAATTTGTCCTTCTGTTTTTAGAAACTACAAATACATCTTTGAAATTTTAAACACTTTTTTCAATTTCATCCCCATAAATGAAAAAAATTAGGCAAAATAATATGACTACCCTTAAATGGTTATTAGAAAAATTTTATACATTGAAAATATAAAAAAATCTTAAAGCAAAACATCAAATTTCAAAACAAGATCTTAAGTTTTATGATTTTTTAAATTTTAAAATATATATTTTTAAAATTTTCTCAAGAAAAAACATATATTTTATAAAAAAAAAATATAGGTTTAGTTAAAAGTATTTTTATCTTATCTCCATATTTTTTAAATTAAATAGTTTGCAAGGGATAAAATTAAAAATTTAAAGAATACATAAACAAATAGACAAATTGAAAAATGAAAAATAGAAGTATAGTTATACGATTAACCCTATATTATATAGGTTTTCTATGGTCATCCAACGCGAGGTTCCTTCAAAGTAACATGTAAAAGGGAAAAACATGACATGTAAATCAATAAACAAAACATCAATGTTCAATTGACATAGCACCAAGAAATTTCGTTATCCAAAAGCTGTTACACATCTTCAACATCCATCATTATTGACGTCCATCAATGTTGGATTGGTATAACAACATTAATCATCCAAAACCAATATCATGCATCTTCAATGTCAATATGGCATTGATTAATGACTATCATGTTAAGTTCTTTATTTTATTTGTCCCGGGAAGACCGTAGTATACATATATATATAATGTAATATATAATATATATTGAATATATGTCTAATCTAAAGTTGTTCACTAAGTACTTAATTTACATCTTATTTACCCATAATTGTATCAAAAATTAATTGCTACATCATTTGACGTCCAAATTTGTTAAATTACAACTTGAGAAAAGAATTTAACGTGAAGAACAATATTGGAAACGATGAAAAAGTTGTGACAAAGGAAATACCTGCGGTTTCTCTGCAAAAGCTCAATTTTAGCCGTGAGTCTAGAATACTCCACGGTCCAGTTCCCCTGCATAATCTATGACATTACGTATTAATGAGCCCCTTTTTTCAGCATTGGTGATGTGGCCAATCAGGAGGAAAAAAAAAAAAAAAAACCTTGAAAACCTAGAAGTAAAAGGGCCGTAGCTAATTAGCTATATTTTCAAGGCGACTTAAGTCACAATAACTAATAAGTAGAAAAGAAAAGATACAGTAGATACTGTAATTTCTTTTTTTTTTTTTACTTTCACGTTTTCGGTTTCTTTACAATATGACCTGAAGATCAATGGTGAACATTTGTTACTGAGACTTTCATAACTTCTCTAACGGAGATATATCTGTGGCGCTAAAATGTATTCACTATGATAAAATCTAAAACATAGAAAAAAAATGGGTAGCAAAAATGTTAGAGGTATTATTCAGTAAGAGTTTGTTTGGAAAAAATGAAAAGAGGAAAAGGAAGGAGAGGGTGGATGGGATTAGCATAAGGTCAATCTGGGATCTTATAGTTGTTTAGTCAGAAAGAATGAATTGAAGATTAGAGGAGGAAATCGATACCAAAGATACACAACATAGAAAAGTCCTCTCTAAATCCTCACCTAGGTTAACCCTTTTTTGTCCTTTTTTTTTTTCTTTTCCTTCTATCAAAAGCAAAAGGAGAGAAATACTAAGGAATGGAGAAGTTCAAAATAAGAAAATGATAGCGTGCCGGTATGAGTTATAGAGAGGTTTTCTTTTAAACTAGATATTATGATATTATCTTCATCAGAGAAGTGTATACACAAGATAAATTTATAAATATAGTTGATGAAAGTTTATGAACTTATATTATATAACATGAAAACCAAGTAACATGTAGAGTAATGATGGCAAGAGAGACCTGAAAATGGGATTCAGTATCCATTGTCCCTAATTGTCTTTCTGCATAAGAATATCGCTCATAGCGTTCCAGTATCTTCTCCATGCTGTCATGCATATTAATTGCATAATCCAAAAATAATCCAAAAAGTTAACAAAAAGAAATATACTGCTAAATCTCAAAGAGAGGTATAATATTAGCCTTTAACTTCAAAAGGAGTTATATGCATTCACATAGTGCTACAAAACAAATTAGCATTGCAATTATATATGTAAGTTTCACATAAGGGAGAAGAAAATTAAAAAAAAAAAAAAATTAAAAAATTAAAATCTAATAAAAAAGAAAGCATTGCAACCATATAATTTACTGCAATTGGTAATCTTACCCTTGAAATTAAACTTTAAACAAGTAAGATCTTTATATTTAGCATATAAATACAAAAGTATCAAAAATTGGTACCAATTACTACTCACATTTTCCTGCTTTAGTTGGAAGATTAACCAAGCTAAACGTTCTTAAGTAGTCTTAATTAGAACTAATGCTATTTCTCCCTTATATATATTTGTCTAATTCTCCAAAAGAGTGGCTCAAGTCCTACATCAAAACAAGTAAAAATTCAAGAAGTCTACACTAGCTAAAAACTTTTATCCCTACAGTACTATAACCATATCTATGAGAAGTCAATATCCTACGTAACCTCACATGCTGTCTTTGCAGTACCATTAGAAGCACAGTCCATATTTTTCACATTATGGGGCACCATAACCTCAGTTACAAAATTATTATCTATAACACTCTTCTTGAGACCTTTAATGATTAGTAAGATATCTATACAAAACAAAATTTTGTCAGTTATAACTTTCTTTCTTTTTTCCAACAGAATTCTATTATTCGTTTATAAGCATATGTAGAACTTCCATTTTCTCTAATCTTCACCTGCTTCAGCGGTTCTGCAAAAGGATCAGCCAAGTAGCTAGAACTTATGGTACTGTTATAGATCATTTGTAGACTAACCTTTATTTTAGGCAATATATATATACAGATAATTTGGTGCGAAACTAAAGAATTTTGCTAAAAGATTCAAACTCAATCAGGCAACAAAGTATATAGCTCGTTTGGGACTATAGTTTAAACTAACCATTTGGACTTAAAATATTGCCGCACTTTAAATTTTGTAAGAAAAAACACAGACAAAGCCACATCAAACTATTTTTTTTAATTTAAACTATGTTCCTAAACATGCTTATCTATACTTACAAAATTATAAATTCATATTATACAAATATAAATATCCTTTTTTATATGTTGTACGTGATAGTAGGAAGACTTTCAAGACATTGGAGTTTGCACATTCACTTAAAAGTGACTTCACTCATCTAAATCAAATATTCCATTTGTGTTTTAACCTGAAACTTAGGAGCATATATCGTTAACATGTGAGGCAAGATGACCTAGAACTAATCTGTTTATAGGCTTTTAAGAAACTCTTAAGGATAAATCTCAAAAAAAAGTATTCGAACATTTCAAATAAAAAAAAAATCAAGGTTAGCCATACTTCAATAAAGTCCAATATGATCCAACAAATATAGAAAATGCACATGGATAATTATATGTATAAATGACAAAATTAATTACCATCAGAAGAGCTCCACTGTCAATCATCCAAGCAATGTATTTTTTTTTTCTGTTTAAAAACATAAACTTTTTTTTTTCTTTCATTTGGAAAATCTTCTAAAAAAATCGAAGGACTGGTTACATATGTATGTTTTTTTTTTTGAAAAGTTTATTATTGCCAAGGATTTAAATTTTGGACATAATATATTGATTTTTTTATGCTAAATATATTGATTTCTTAAGATAATTTATTTAAATAATTTAAGCAGGGAAGTTCAATACTAAATTAGATAATTTTTTTTTCAGGGAGATTTCATTTTGTTTGATTTCAAAAAGCAATTTTTACTTTTGAGTGAGGTACATGTATCATATTATTAGTAGATATTTTTCTTCAAAATTTATGAAACCGTGAACTTTGAACCAAGTTTTTAATTTTCAAATACTTGTATGCATATGCATGTGTTTCTATATCGTATATATGCAAAGTATTATTTAGTAAAAAAAAAAAGTACTAAAATATTTGCAGTTCTTAAGCCTATAAAAAATGTGATCGATAAATTAAATCTTTTTTTTTTGTTTTGCACTTTTAAAAAAGGTAAAAAAAAGTCAAAGTAAAAGACCTCAATATATAAAATTTCCATCTTGTAATACAACGAAATTTTGGTAATAAACAGGGTTTTCATAATTCTAAACTTCTAGCCCGCTCTAGTAAATTAAGGATATGATAAAGCAAGGTAATAATGCCTAACTTCAAAGTCTAGGCTTTAATCTTTCTTTCTTTCTTTTTTATTTTTTTTTTTAAAAGAAAGCTAGGGTTTCATATCTTATTCCTTGAAGAAGCAGCTGAATATAAGCTCATAAATATCAAAAAGTCTTCACAAAGATCTATCAAAATATCAAAAAATTCGATAAATCCACAACTTTATCCAAAACAACACAAAATTAATAAGATGATTGGCTTACAAAAGTTGAACGAAACAACAGATGTTAGCTATAGAAGCCAGTCATCAAAAAACAAAAAGAAATATATTAAACAAAAAAAAAATAGAAAAGAGAAGGGCACTGCAATTTTCAAAGTTCAAGAAGAGCTCGTCCGTAGATCACGGATTTTCAAGACATGACTCTCTCCATGAGTCCTCATGTCTTCGAATCAACAGATCAAAATCATGAACAGAAAACAAAACCCGAGGAAAAAAAGAAAAAAAGAAAAAAGAAAAAAAAACCCCACTAAAGTACATCTGAGGAACAAACTTTGTACATGTTGTCATTGACGCAAAGTACTTTAAATCTCATAACCCTACTTATCATGAAAACATCTCTCTCTCCCTCTCTCTCTTAAGCCAAAACAGTTAAACCAGGGAAAAAAACAAACAAACAAACAAAATATATATACGCATACACACACACACACACACTAGGAAGAGGAAGAGAAGAAGAATATAAAAAACAAAAATATATCGATGAATAAAAAAAAGGGGATTATGTGGTGGATTACCAAGAATCAGTGGAGTACTCAAAGAGCTTTCCCTTTTGGGAGAAGACAATAACAGCAACTTCAGCGTCACACAAGACAGAGATCTCATGAGCTTTCTTGAGCAAACCATTTCTCCTTTTGGAAAAAGTCACCTGCCGGTTGATCTTGTTCTCTATGCGCTTCAGCTGAACCCTACCCCTTCCCATGATCTTTTTTTTTCTTGTTTTGTTTTTCCCCTTCTGGTTTTTTTTTTTTTTTTTGGGTCTTTTTTCCTTGCCCTTAATTTGCTATTAGCTAGGAAGTCCAAACAAGGCAAGTTTTTGTAACTTAACCCCCTAAAAAAGAAATAAATAAACAAAACCAACCTGAAAACTTGAAAACCCAAATATTACAGAGTGAGAGAGAGAGAATAGAAGCAAAGGAAAAGAAAGATAGAGAACTAATATGGAAGGGCTCTTTCCCTTGTTACCAAATGTGAAGGTGTCTCAGAAAACGTGTGCAATAGCCCAATACAATATATAAGGAGAAAGAGAGAAAGAGGAAGGGAAATGGGTTGTTAATAGGGAAATGGGCTAACGAGGGATTTTAATGGCAAAAGCGGTTTTGGGTGGTGCAAACTTGGAAAGAGAGAAAACCAAGGCGGTTTTTTTCTCCTTGGTGGGAATACCGGGGTTTATAAGGATTGCTGTCGACAACTCATTGGCTGGTCTTACTGTGTAGTCGTTATTGCATGTGGTGGAAAATGGAAATAACAAGTTTTGTTTTCACAAAATAATAATACTATATAATAAGAAAGAAGCAATAGTATTTTCAGGGTTCTTTGTACGGACAAACACAAAAGGCATTCATTGCTTCTGTTGACGGCGCTCATGTCGCCATCTATAGGCAGATTCTTTCTTTCCATATTTTTTCTTCTTCTTTTTTACTTATTTATCTTCTTTTTTTTTTTCGTTCTTGCTTGAGTTAATTATCCTAGATAGAAACGGTAAACCCCAGGTACATGTTTGGTTACTTTCATTTGGAAGATTGTGCACGTATAACATGAAAAAGGAAATACATGGTAGTTACTATAAGGAAGAATTGCTTCCATCTTTTGTGTAATTGGTTTGAACTGGTAGAAAGTGTAGGGATTCAAACTCAATTATCTACCAAAAAAAAAAAATTAATTAAGGGGCATTTGGGATAACGGTTGAAACTAAAAATATTGATTTAAAAACTGTTGTAGATGAAAGCTTTATATTATAGTAACTTTTTACTATTTATTGTTCTAGCCAAGATGTCGCATAGAGACTAGTTTTTTTTTTTTTTGAAGAAAAAACGTTGTAAACATAAGAAGATAAGATTATATTTTGGATATATAGAATACCTTTGTACTTGGCGGTCCTGTGTTTTATTATGTAGACATGTGTAATCAAACGATTTATAGGGTGTTTGGGAGCATTGGTTAGAACTAATAGTTTGAACTAATTTCAGTTAAATACTATAGTATGTGAGAGTTTTATACTGTAGCATTTTTTTTCTTAACACTATAGCTTGTAAGAATTTTATACTATAGTAACTAAAAATTTTGATTCTAACTCATATTATCAAACACCATATTATACTTCAACAACTGTGATGGGACTACTCAATTTTTTTTCCCTCAACATTTTCAAGTGCATATCTGTACTTTGCAAGTCCTTGGCTATCAAAATTCTGTGAAGATTTATCTCTTATTTTTTTCTTGATTATATAAGGATAAATCACATTATGTGATGTTTCTTCTTCATTTGGCTCTATTTTGAATCTTTATGTTTATTCTCCAGTTCAATTGGTTGTTTCTTCGATAATTATTCATCATGTCATGTAAATATGATAGTATGACCATATAGAAGCTAAATACTCAAACCCTTAAACAATTAAACAAGTCGCCAAAAATTTATCGACAGAGATCCAAAGAGACATGAAAATAGAACAATTGACCAATAAGTCTCTATTTATATATACGTGGGATGAAAAGAATTTCACAACTACTCTAATACGGACAACTAAAATGTTAATCGATTAAACCAGGCCGTCTTTAAACTACTATTTAATATTTAGTACCGAATTTGGTGGGATATGTAGCGAAAAAGAAGCCATATATACACTAAATTTTAGACTTAATTGCACTTAGATTCTATGGTGTCATTTTCTGTTTCTGTCATGTCCATGCGCTCGTCCATGTTAAAAGTCCAAAACTGAAAGAGTAGACTAATTAATTAGTTTCTTATGATCTTTTTCCTTTTCAATTCTTTTCCAAAATAAATTCTTTGCGGAACATGGAACATACCATGCCATCTCTTAAATTTGTTATTCGTTGCATTTGAATCATATTTAACAAATTAATAGGTTAATAGTGAATGTCATGTCATTTTTCTTTTAAGTTTCTAAAATGACATGACCTTAGCCAAAAAAAAAAAAAAAAATCACACATGTAGTAGCCATATGCAATTATGAGCCAAAAAATACTAATGACAAAAAATGTTATAAACTTCATGTTCGAAAAGGAAAGGATTTCAAATTGTATAAATAAAATAGATGTTTATTTTTTTGTTGTGTTCATTTGCCTTCTTTGTAAGGTTACTGCTCATTCTATTTTTCTTTTGTTTGATCTACCCTTATGACTAGATTTGAACTTCTTAAATTTTGTTTTTCTTTGTATTTTTTTAATAAATTAGAGTAAGGGCGTGTTTGTGTTATTCAGTGAGTATCAAACTAACTGGGATATGCTAAGTCTTTTATATGTTTTTTTTTAAATGATTAGGCGTTTTTATTAACTCGTATCATTGCAACAAAAACTGGAACAATTAAATTTATAAGTACATAATCTCTAACTAATCATGCACACTCTGCAGCACCGAGGCAATGATGAGGCTCTGCAGCTCAACCGAAATAATTCTTTGGAAATTTTATTTGGTAGGACTTTAAAAAAAGGGTGTCTCAATTTAACATCTAATGTTTAGTTTTAGATGTTTAACTTCCCTGAGGTTTATGAAATATACGGTTTTTGCTCCGTTGTAGACCGTCTTCTTTTTTTTTTCAAATGAAACATAGCACAAAGATGGCATGTAAGGGTTGTAAGAGAGACCAAATGGTAAAAAAAACAAACAAATTTAAAAAAAAAATAGATTTAAAATAAACAAATTATATATTGTATCATCCAATTTATTTTTTTCTATTAATATAGGTTTTTCTATATATGCTTATTTTTTAAAACTCTTTTATCCATTTCAAAACTCTTATAAGCTATTTTCATGCAACCTTTTGTCTGAAAATTGACAGTTTAGTAACAAAAGGGATCAAAATTGTATATTTCATAAACTTTAAGGTATCTAGACGTTTCAAACTTGTGTTAGGGTCTAAATTGTACAACATGCATTCTTCAAGGTTATTTGTACAAATAACCCCAAAAAAATTTTTATTTTTTATTTTTTTCAGCTATCAAATCTATATATGAAACTATTAGCATGTTTGATTGACTGGTTCTATTTAGTTTGGCCTAGTTCGAAGGGCAATTGTAGGTTAAACTAGTGTTTGTAAAGTAATTAATTCAAACTAAATCGACAATTCAAATTAAATTGAATAGCATGACTTGGAATTCAACTCCACCTTCATTTCAACATTTCAAATCCATATTACATAGTGATTTCACTCTTACATATTTATATATCTACAATTTAGCACTATTATTTTTTATTTATTTTTCAATTACTTAAAATTTTCATGTTTCAAATTACATTTCTAAAGACTCATCCAAACACAAACTAATTTAGTTTGGATTTCCCTTTAAACTAGGGATGTTCACAGAATCTACCAACCCATGTAATTTGCTTAATTCAATCCAATCCATCGGTGATAAGACTGTGAAAATACACATTTTTTAAAGCTAAATATCATTATTTTACATTACCTTTTCTCATTAAATCCTTTAATTGATAGCATTTTTGTGTTAATAAGTATTTTTGTGTCTTAGCATGTAAAATTGTTTAAAAATGTGTTTTTAGTGTGTTTTTATAGTTAATAATATTTTTCATAATTTTTAAAGTCGTTTCGGTATGTCAAATATGTATTTAATTTGTAAATAATCAAAACTGTATAAATCATGCTGTGTGATTTTATTTCGAGTCTTAAAAGTGTCAGTAAATAAAACTTTAAGTTTATACATATGTTCTTTTATATTTCAGTAATTTTTAAAAATATTTCTAAGTCTTAAAAATCATATCTGTGTCAAACTGAAAGAAATTAGAATTTTAGAAGTTTGTAATTATTTTTGTGTGTTTTATTGTAAAATAATTTTTTTTATTATTGTAAATATTTTGTGTGTAAAATAATTAATTTTAGTATGTTTGTAATTTTTTGATTTAAAATTTAGAGAAAAACAGAGTAAAATGACGCAAAAAAGAGCAAAAAGGGATCTCAAAATAAACATTAAAAATAAAAAATAAGGACATGTAGCAGCTTCTGGGCCATCCGATCAAACTATCAATTCATCCTCCTCCATTAGATGGCCAGCCACGTGTCAGGAGAATCTCCAATAGTGCTTCAGATCACGTGCATTTGTTCCCACGTGCATGCGTTTAAGTTGTCGTCTGATTAATATATGTTGAACAATTCAACGACATGAGGTGCACGTTTACTTTTCTCTATGAAGACTTGATTCCAGCCATTCATGCAGTCTTCGATCAACGATCCAAGGGCTAAGAAGCTTCGATGGGTATGGGGCGAAGCACTAGATTCCAAAGCCAAACTTGCACACTTTCTAGCTATTTCACGCGAAGAAGAAAAAATAAAAAATACAAAAATTTTAATAATCAAGAACCAATCAATAGGGGGCAGCAATTTAAAAAAAAAAAAAAACAAGAAGTAAAATGCTGCATCCGCATAGGACTGAAAAATAATAATAATAATAAATAAATAAATAAACAAACAAATAAATAAATAACTAAATAAATCCTTAAAATAGTGAATTTCATTCACTATAAAAGATGGTGTCTCCCCCTTCATTTGGCACCCTGTCAAGGCCTTTTGGCCTTTCTTAATTTTTTAAATTGCTGAGTCAAAACTTTTTAGAAGGAGATGCTACTAGGGCACTCCTCGATCCGACCTTACTCTTAATATTAAAATAATACCTAAATTAGCATAGAGAATCTAGTGAGATAAGGAAATGATCTTGCATACATAGTACTTTGGCATAGATTTTAATTCTATATCTGTTTTATAATGTTTATGTTTTATGATAAATTATATTTTCTATGTTTTTAGTCATTACTGTTAATGTTATTATACTGCCCAATTTTTGCATAAATTCAGCCATGCTTTCTTTATGTAATTTAATTTTATTGCATAATGAATATTAATAATACTGAAATCATGTTTGTCTATTGAGTTTTGGCTGCATTATAGACATGAATTAGCACAGTAAATGCTTGGTAATGCTTGATATATTATCAACAGAAGATAGCATAGTATATTCTTAAACCATTTAATAAGATGAGGTTTTGTCAGAATTAATGCAAATATTTATTTCATTAAAATATAATAATTTTGATTTGTTATTATTTTTTCTATCTCAAAATTATGTTAATTATGCTTGTAGTGACAACAGTTATAATTTTCATAATTAGTATACCAAATTATTGGTAAAAGATGATTATTTTGCTACTTTTATAGAAAAACCCTTACTGAATTATGCTTGCTATATTGTCACTTTAGGTTGACTTATAAAATTAGTAAATATGCTTGCTATTAATGCGAAAAAATATAATAAATCAAATACTTTAGACAATTATTATTTACAATTAAAATTTCATATCAGTTATGAAACATACAAGGGATTCTTAAAGCTTCACTGTTTTAATTTTATATTTTAAATTTTAAATAAAAAATCACAAAATTTTTTATTTAAACTTTGTTTTGAAAAACTACTTGTCTTTTTGAATGTTTATTTTTATCAATCTCCCGAGTTACAAATTTTTTACCTCCCTGTGGATACAACAATCTTTCTATGTTATAAACGTCCATGTTTAAAGAAACATTTTGATGACACAACAGCCAAATTGGATTGAATTATGAAAAATATAAATTAGCTTTGAATTGAGATTTTCTCAATTCAATATATACATATTGTATTACCGATTGAATATTTTCCAATCCATGTAATCCTAAATCTGATATATTTATATATATAATAATTAAATTTTATATATTGATATATATGTATATATATAAATTTCTAAATTAATATATATAAGTTATGGGTAGAATTTTTTACAGTTTCTTTAAGTTAAAAAAAAAAGAGAAGCCCAAATGAAGCCTAAATCCATCCCTATTTTGTTTAAGTTAATATATATGATTTTATTGAGTTTGTTTTGTTGTAATCCTATAATTTCGTTTATTATCCAATTTGCATTCAATTGGGTTGTAACCTATTGGATTTTAATGAATTATGTCATATTATACTATTCATTTTTTATTCTTAGTTTTTTAATTAATTTGAACCCTAATCTAGGATTCCGCAAATTCCAATCCGTGGAATCCAATCTTCATAAATCAGATCGGATTAGATTAGAACTGTCACGGATTGGTTTTGGATTTAAAAAATCCTACTCCGATATATACAAATTAGATTCTAAATTAACCCCTAATCCATGGATTCCAATCCATGAACACCCTTAGTTTAAACTAATGGAGTATTTGAGCAGTGTGGTTAGAACCGAAACTTTTGAACAGAAAACTATAGCATGCGAGAGCTTTACATTATAGCTCATGTTTTTTTTAACCACTGCTCGCAACTAAAAGTTTTTGTTATTAGAAATAATTTTGTCAAACACCCTTTAAATAATTTGGATTGTTTTGTTCAAATATAAAAAGTTCAAGTCAACATAATCTGAACCAATGAATTACCTAATAGAAGATATGTGTTCTGTGAGCAGTGTGGACTGTCTAAACCAACGTAACATTTTTTATAAGATAATAACAATGTATTATATTATATATAATATCACGCTTTGATCATCTAATATTGTCGTATATTTTGTTTTAAAATAAGATATATACCATATCCTTAATATAAAAAAGCCAAATTAAAAAAAAGTGTGGAATATTTGAAGTAACTATATACATTTGGGAACTATAGTTTGAACTGAAAAATTCAGTCTAAACACAAACTAAGGTTTGATAACGTTAAAAGAAAAAATAAGTTCACATAATTAGTCCAAATTAAAATTCTTAATTCAAACTTATTTGTTACAGTAAAAATCATTCATTTTTTTTCTTTTTCACTCTTCTAACTCGAGTTTAAAATTTGTTATATACATTGAGATTTCGTAGCTTTGTTAGAAAATAATATCAATTCAAACTAATATTTTGAGCATCCATCCAAACACTAATTAAATAATTAGGACTAATTGTTCGAACTTAATTTTCTTGTAACGTTATCAAACACCAGTTTGTGTTTAGATTAAAATTTTTGGTCTAAACTATGATTTCCAAACATAGTCGCAATAATTCTAAAAAATAAGCATACACCTATTTTAAATTTTCTACACTTTTTTAATTTAGTGTCTCCACATTAAAGATATAGTGTATAAACTCTTTTAGAACAAAATAGACAACAACACTTAATAATCAAAGCTTGATATTATGTTTAATATAACACATTGTTGTTATCTCATAAAAAAATATTAAGTTGGTTTAAACAGTCTACACTTTTGAGAGGTGAGGACCATAGAGGTACTCTATGCTTTGTATACTTTTTTTTTACTTGGATATGATTTTAACTAATGGGGTGTTTGGCAGTGGTGGGAACCACTCAGTTCCCACCACAAACTCAGTTATAAACAGTAAAAAGTTCTCACATGCTATAGTAACAATAAAAAAGAATTGTTACAGTGTAAAACTCTTACATGCTACAGTAAAAGTGGTTCCTACTACTGGTTTCCACCACTCTTCCAAACATCCACTAAATTTAAATCGATGAGATAAGACTCCATCAAATAGTAAGAAAAAAACAACTAGCTAGTAGCTTAGTGTTGAGGGAAATTAAAATATTCCGATTATCTTGGCACCTTCTGGAACTCTTGCAGTCAGATAACTTGACAGGTCAAAATTGTTACCCAATGGTTAATAGAATAATGGGAAAGAAAGCTAGTGGATTTTGGAAAGAAGGACGACCAGATTAAACATCCCCTTTATGTAGTGGGTAAAAAGTGGAAAATTGTGCACGAAAAGAGAATAGACATTATCAAGGGGGTGACCACATTCCCCCACCCACACCCATGTGACCCCTTTATGTCCCATGCCTAATTCAAAGAATACATCACTATCTCTCCTTGCGTCTTTTTCCTACGCGAATGCAATTAATAATGGCTCTCTCTCTCTCTCTCACCCTCTTCTTGAGTTTACAAATTACACGCACACATACACAACACAAATGTCTCTTTCCCCCTTTTTTGATTTCACTTTTATATAATTTTCTTTCATCTAGCTTTTCATGTTGAGAAATTGTAGGCAGACCAAATTACAAAGTACACGTGCGGAGGTCAAATCTTCTCTTCACTCTCGTTTCTTAAAATTTTGCCCTGGCCATGCCGATAAGTTTATTTGCTTATTTTTGTGTATTTACTTGATCTGTAATGCTTACCCTCCATTAATTCAGCTGATACAACTCCATTGACTAAATAAGTTTGTGGAGGATAGAGTAAATTGTACAGTTACATCTTAAATTATTTGTTTTTGTGTAATGTATTTTGGAGTTTCGATCTTGGCAAAAAACAATAAATTTTAAAATTATTAATGATTCAGGTCCAATACGGTAATACCTAACTAGCTTAAAAAACATAAGTGATTTTGGTTGCTAAATTTGCACTTTTTTTTTCTAAGGTGCGTATAACAACCCCGTTCCAACTACATAGTCGAAGCTATTACAGTGTCAAGTTTTTATATGTTACAGTATAAAGCAAAAATATGCTATAGTATAAAGCTCTCACATGCTATAGTAAAATTATTCTAACTTTTAATTCTAATTACAATGCCATAAACACTCTTAATTGTAGAGTTTGTCATTTTAAGAGAAAAAATTAAAACTCGACAAGTGAAAAAAATACTGAATAGAAATTAAAAGTAGCTAGCAACCTCAATTGCTAATAATCTCTAAGTTCACAGTATATTTTGCCAAAATTAAAAAATTCAAGATGCAAAAAAAAAAAAAGTTCGAGTGTAACAGCACAATTTAGTCATGAACAATATATATATATATATATATATATAGGGAAATACTACAATAGAGAACACTTGTATTCTCCACTGTGGTGAATGTTTTCTAAGCCGTTAGATTAAAAATCTACGATCTAAAGTGATTTTATCTATAGAAACAAATATAAAGACTACCACACTTAATAAAAATAATCTTTTTTTTAATTATGATATTACCGTAAATTTTATAAAAAATAATTTTTATTCAATTAAATCTCAGTCATGGATCAAATTAACTTAAGATCTTGGCCTTTTTGAGCCCTAAATGTTTAAGAATACCCTCCCTCCCTCCCAATCTTCCCACCATCATGGGTCTCGTTCACCCCCCATTGGTAGCCCAACCTTCCATGGTTGAGCCCTATGCCCTCAACACCAACAGACTTTCCACCTACTAGATGCTTGCTAAGCCCTTCACCTTTTTTCCACCGCGCCTTATTGTGATGGACTTTCCCTCTATGGGTACTCTTGTCGATCGCCTAGCTTTCCCCTTTCCTTTATGTGTTACCACTGACTTCACGCCCCCTACAGATTGCAAACACTAAGACCACCATTGTGGGTCTCTTCCTCCAGTTGAATATGAGATTTTCCTTTTCATTGGAAGTTTTTTTGTATAATTAGTTCATTTTTTGTGCAATTAATGTGTTTAGAAATTAGTTTGTATATCATTGAAATTTGAATTTTCTAAAGGTAAAGATTAAATCTATGTAGTTGGTTTGATTTTTGATTTAAGTGGTCAATCTGTGTATTTGTTCCTCTTTATCTAAAGAATTTGTGCTATAAGATCTGTCTATGGAATAGAAAAGATATTGATAAAAAAATGGGCTGGCTAGTTGGGTTCGATGATAGATATGGTGGAACCAGAGAAGAGAAGAGGAAGAAACGGTGGATAAGGTGGTGCCGTTGAAAGTGAAGGAGAAGGTTTTTTGACAACTATGTTTTTTATTTCATTTTGTTTTAAAGGAATGCTACAATAAGGGTTCACTAATGGAGAATTTTGTTAGGACCATTAGTTTTTGATCTGACAGTCAAAATACTCAAAAGATTATAATTCAACCCTCATTTTATCTCCCTCTTTACAACAAATACCAAATTTCCCTTTGCACTGCTGCCATCACACAAGTACAAAGCTAAACCTTAGCAGAGCTACCACCAACCCTAAAGCAAAAATGAAGCCTCCTCTCTCTGAAAGTCTTGAGCTCCCGCTGTAAGAACCACAAGACCTATTCCACAATGCCATGAGCGTCCGTCGCATGCTGATGAGCGCTTCTCTCTCCATCGACCTCCACTCCAACTACAACATTTGATCGATGCCGGTCAGCAAAGACAATGAGGTCTATAGTCGTTTGCAGGCCCTACAAGGGCCGCAAGGCCAAGATCATCTGTTCCACTGTCGAAAATGGGTGATCCACATCAAGTGAATCACCTGTGAGAAGTTTAAAAAATCCACCGTCAATGTTGAAATCAACCCCTCGAAGGTTGTCATCATGAAGCTTAGGCTCAACAAGGACTGTAAATCCTTCCTCAATCACAAGGCCAAGGGTTGTGCTATCACCGAGAAGGCCAAGGGCACCAAGTTTGTAGTTGATTAAAGGAATTAGGGTTAGTAGCCCCTCGCTCCTTCGCAAGCACCATGATCTGCAAAGCGGTGGTTAGCAGCCCTCAACCTCTTGATATGTGACAATCCTTTGGTTTTGGACTGATTTTTTCTTGAATTATGGTTTTGGATAGATTTTTTTCTTGTATTATGATGTATGTGTTTTGTTAATTAATTGTGTTTTTTAGATTGATTTGTGTACTAGTTTGTTGTATTATTTGTGAAACTTTTGTGTAATTGGTTTGATTTTTAGTTTGGAAAACTAGTTTGATTTGAATATTAATTTAGATTTACATATAAGATATTATTGTTTTGGATTAGATAGTTGTAGAAGGGGAATATAAGAAGGTGGATAAGCTGTTTAAAAAAAATGCTTGTGTTGGGTTTGGTTCCGGATTTTTATATTTATAATAATGCTCGTATAAGTGGCCTGTGCAAGCAGTTTTGATATGATTCATCAAATGGAAGAATTGGGGTGCAAGCGTGATTTGATCATATATAATATGATTAATAGAGGCGTTGTGTGTAAGAATGGGGCGGTTGGTTGAATGAAGGAGCTTCTGGGTTCTAGCTGAAATGAGCTAAAAGTGTTTGGGGGAAAATAGAGGATTTTGTATTAATTAAGTGGTGTAAATTCATATGTTTGATTCGGTGTTAATTATTTATTTGTTTGTGATTTTTTTTTTTTTTTGAAATGGTGTGAAATGTTCTTTTTTTAAGTTAAAATATATTTTTTAATTATCTTTTGGCAATAATTTGGTGTGGGATTGACTCGGAAAACCCCCATTGTGATCAAATATTTACCATTGGATCATTCTCCATCAGTGGAGAATAAAAGCTCACTCCACCATAGACCTCCTCTTTATTTTAATTTTAGAATAAATGTTATAATTAAGTATAAAATAGGTTGCATCTTACCGTTGATTAAATCATTCTCTATCGATGGAGAACAAAAGTGTTCTCCGTTATAGACCTCCCATATGCATAGATGAAAGTGAAAATGGTAATTAACTCGCATCATGAAATGATAAGCTGTTACTTTCACGTGATCATTACGATTTGATCATTGTCATCATTATCATAAAACAATAATAATAACCCATCTTTTCTATGTCGTGTAGGAATGTCAATTTTGATTAGCTAAAGTGCTTGCATATGTCTAATCATTAATATACTAAGTTTTTGATTAGTACTTAAAGAAGATTTTGGAAACGACTTGTAGATTTACAAAATGAACATATAAAGATTTGCCCGATTAAAGACGTGACAGTAAGTGGTAATAATCAACCCTAATAGCGCACATATCTATATTATTACCAAAAAAACGCATATATCTATATAAATATAGAAAAAAAAAAGTGGCCAAATCTATCTCTGGCCTTGTGTAATTTAATAGTACTCTTTCCTTGATGTCCACGATCTCATCAAGAAAACAACAAAGTCTACAAAAGCTAGCTCGGAGCTTTATTAATTAGGAAGACAAGGATATGTTGCACAATAATTTACGCAACAAAAACGCACATGATCACACATGATCATGATCACTTGGACATGGTCCCGTAATTGCAATTTGCAATGTGAATGCACCGTCTGAATACGTGGTCAGAAACAATAAGCTTGTAATATAAGTTGTGTATTGTTATACCGCATTATTAAAAGTCAAATTCAATTCTCTACGTCATCAATGCAAAGCAATTGAGCCTTAACTCTCCGGCTAAAGTTTAGTGTCTCAATGGCAGGAAATCCTTGACTAAGTAATAGTTCTATGTCTATAGCTTAGAAATGTCTACTGCCTCTCTCATGGAATCTCCAAGTCCCAGCCTAGGAACTAAGAGGAGATAGTTTCGCAACCTTGTTTACGAACAATTAATTAAACCTCAGCTAACAAAGGATAGCTCCATCTGAATAGCTCAACATTCCTATCAAGAAAATGTTCCCCAACTCTCTCATGGAATCCCCAAGTCCCATCCTAGGGACTAAGAGGGGATAGCTCCACATCTTTGTTTAAGAATAATTAAACCCCAATTGAGAAGGGAAAGTTCAACATTTTCGTTAAAGCATAACTAAGTCTTGGCTAAGAAGGGATAACTCAACGTTTTTGTTGAGGAATAACGAATCTCCGGCTAAGAAAGGATTGCTCAACATTTCATTGAGGAATAATTAAGCACCATATTAGTGGGGATAGCTCAACATTTTTATTCGGAACAAACTAAGCCCCGGTTAAGAAGAGTTAGCTTAACATTCTTATTGAGGAACAATAAAGACCTAGCCTAGAGGGGATAGCTCAACATTTATATTGACGAACAACTAAGCTCCACATAAGAGGGGGTAGCTCAACATTCTTGTTAAGCAATAACTATAAGCTCCAGCCTGGAGGGGATAAGTCAACATTCTTGTTGAGGAATCATCAGACTTCACTTTGTACAACTAGAACCACATAGGAGTGCAATTAGAAACCATTCTCCACTATTCTCCAAAAAGGATGGGTAACTGCCCATAACCACAATGACATTAAGTGTCCGAATAATAAGGCACAAGGGACACGAGACCAAGAGGAAGAGAGAGAAACGGAAAGGAGATGGATGTCATGAAGTAACAGACTATATAAACACACTATAAATAGGAGGAAAGATGACTGAAAAAGGGTCCAAAACTTAGAATTCTAGAGGGTTATATGTCAAAATTGTTCTCAAAATGAGTTGATGAGATTAAGCGCGTACCTAACTTCATCAATAGTGAAAAAAACCTAATGGACGTAGGCTTTTTTTTTGGCCGAACCACTATAAATCTCTTATGTTCTTCTTTTTTCTTTTCAGCCTTATATTTTTTCAAATTTTTTGTTGTTTTAATCCGTATCAACTAAGTCTGCAGTTCAGAAATTTGGTTTTTAGTTGTTGGTGGCAATTTTCTGTCAACATGTACATATAGATATATACATATATATATATATATATATGTCTCAGTAAAGGAAAGGTCTATTATGGAGAGGGACCTATTTATTTGGTGAGTGTAGTGCTCAATTATTGGTTGAAAATGAATAGAACGGCCATGTAGCAGGCCACAGAGCCGTTAAACTTGAAAGTGTTTAGCTTTTTCTAGCTCCTACTAGCAAATATCGATAAATATTTAATCCGCATTGGAAGCATTGTAACATGGGATACATATTGCAACTGTCAGAAGAGTTAGGTTGACCTTCTTTTCTTTTATAGTATGTCAATCATACACAAATTAAATGATTTTTGAAGGCATATACGATATATCATGAAGTTATATTAATAAAGGTTAAAAAAAACAAAAGGTAAAAGAATTTAAGATTAAAAGTGTAGTTTCATCATTAGGATATTTACAAAATTCCCACATAAAATAGTGAAAAATTGTTTTGCGTATATTATATTATTTGATTTTTGGAGGCATGTATGATATAACATGAAGTTGTTATAAAGGTAAATACATACATACATACATATATATATATATATATATATATATATAAGACAAAAGAATTTAAGATTAAGTGTGATGTTCATTTTTAGGATACTTACAAAATTAACATCCTACATATGAATGAGTGAAAATTGTTTCTGTATATTATACACAAGTTAAATGATATTTGGAGGCTTATATGATACATCATGAATTGTGATAAAGGTAAAAAGCAGGTAAAAGAATTTAAGATTAAAATTGTAATTTTCATCTTTAGGAGATTTACAAAATTGATACCTTAACATCCTATATATGAATTGTGAAAATTATTTTGCAAGGTACCCATATGCAACTTGACCCGCTTATATAAATATAAATATATATATATATATATTTATATAAATAAATTAAAAACTCGTAGGGGGAGGAGCTAAAGGAGGAAACCAAGCTCACGCCCTTCTTTATTTCTAAAGAAAGGGTGCTGATGAATATTTGTTTCAGACTCTGTAGCAGCATCTATATTAATGGACAGAAGTAACAAAAGCATATATAGAGAACAAGAAAACAAAAATTAAAATAAAAAGACAAATAATTTCTGTCCCTAATTATATATTCTGTTCAAACATCAAAAGTTTAGTACGACAATATTCTTTTGTAAGAACATGTACCTTATCTCAGCAAAATGCATATCCTCAATAATCTTTATCAATCTTGATCTCAATCTCATTTGGCCTATAGAAAAACGAAAAAAAAGAATTAAAAGCATTTCAGAATCTCATAAATTAATGACAACTATTCAATTTTGTTTTCTGTTTTTTTTTTTTTTTTGGCGAATAACTCAACTAATACGTTGATTTATAACCTCGTTTGTGAACAGCTTTAAGTGGTACAGCCATTCCTTTTAAGTGATCACAACTTTTGTTATTATTTTTTTTTCTATAGCAAAAAGCACACCTTTTTCCAGCCAAAAAAAGTAATTAATGAAATTAAAATAGGGCCCCTTTTTTTTTTACACTAATATCTCTTGGTTTCCAAAATTACAGATTATAATTGATGAAAACAAATAAAGTTAACCTTCTTTGAGTTAAAAAAAAAATATATATATATATATATATATATACAGACAGCCCCTTTTATTAGTTGACTATGATGCAAAACCTAATTTAGACTGGTGAATATTTTAAGATGCCAAAAATTTCCCTCGCTATATTAGAAAAAAGATTTCCTTTTTTTAATTGAAAATTGATGGTTTTATCCTTATTAAACACCAAAAATGAGTTAAATTGTTTTTTACACTAACTACAATTGAAACTATGATTCGCACGTTAATGGAAGGAAAAAGGTTTTGCTTTTTATTCTTTATATTTTCAAAAGTCATTCTTCAATAGTAATGTCCTTTCACAGTACACTTACATTATTCAAGGAGATTTAAAGTGATTTAAGTTGTCCTGCGCTCTCTCTCTAAATATATTTGAAGAGTGGCTATTTTTTCTTTTATCCCTCAATTCTCTCTTTGTGTTAAAACATAAATCTTAAATTAATTTACAAAGACCAATTCTCCAATTTATAACTAACAATGTTAACTAAACTCCAACAGTAACAATTTTTTAAATATTAGAAACTTAACGAAAACAGCAAAAATATATATCGATTCTACTATAACACGACCCTTTCATTCTTTTAAAACTAACCATGTCTCATCTTTTTGGAAAAAAAAAATCAATTATGTCACATTTAAAAAAAATTAATTACATCGTATGCTAAAACATCATAAATCAGTTCTCTTAGTAAAAATTAAAAAAAAAATCATCTATCTGATTTGGTCGACGTAGACTAGGGGAGGGATTCATTGTTGGCTTTGGCAGGAAGGGAAAGGCGGCAATGAGGGAGACCCGGTGCCATGACAACACCTTTCCCTTTCTGCGAAAACCAACGATGAATCCCGGGAGGCCTGGTGCCTAGGCTCTCACGGGGAGAGAGGGGAGCTACCTAGGCTCATGATAGGATGTAGGATCAAGGGAGTTTAGGCTCATTGTGGGAGCATGGATACTCGAGCGTGCGGGGAGGATTGGGGTGGCTGTCTAGGCTCAAATGAGGACAAAGGGAGGGGCCAATGGCTTGGCTTGTGTGGCGGCAATATGGTCAAGGTGATAGACGTGTTGGGGAGAGAGATCACCAGTGATGACTTGCCACTGGCTGCACAAGGGCGAGATAAAGACAGTGATAGGGTAGTTACAACCAGCGCAGGCGGCAGTGATGTGGGAAGGTCTCAAAGTTTAAAAGGTTTCGCTGTTGCAAACAATTTAAACGTCATTTGAAATCAAGGAATGAGAGTAGAGCACAGTTAGATAGATGGTTGAGACTGGTTGGGTATTCTTGTCATTTTAAACTAAAAATTACCAGAGTTAGAGTGAGAGTGTGTTGCCGTTTATTTTCGATAAGGGGTTGTATCTAATATTTCGCCAAAACAAAAGAAGTATAAAAATGACTATTTTTTTCCTTTTAATTAAAGTCACTGTTCAGTCCAATTACTAGTAAGTATAATATCTGTAGTAAATGTAACATCTCTAAGAAAATCTTCCCAAAAAACAGAAAAAGAAGTACATTACATGACATAAGTACGTACTAGTCTAGCATGTATTTGTAATATTTCAGTCGCACTATATATTAAAGTTTCAAACTCGAATACAAGTAAAATGTTTTCAGCTGCCAGCAAATATCACACAAGTATTAATAATATATAAGAAGAGTTTTCTTTTCTCTTCGCTTAATTCGGACGACAAAACAATAATTATACATAATTAGAGACAACATTAAACAACAAACATACAGGTTTACAGATCAAAGCAACCATCTAGAGAAGAAGCCATTAAATTTTGGACTGTGTTACCACCCAAATTAATCTCTTCTCTAACTGAAGAATTAAGACCGTAGTTGCTGCAAAACGATTATGGAAAAAAAAATTAATTATATGACCTTGTTAGCTAATAAAAATTATTATTCAAATTAAAAACAAATGTTGCTCATTCAGTTGAAAAAAAAAACAAAAAAAAATTGTTGATGGAAGAAAAATAGATAGCAGGTAACGCGTCTTATTTTTACCATTTAAAGTTTAATAAATATATATATATGGAGATGTGATCTCAAAATTTTGATTAATCAAAATAATTTTAACTACTATTTTTTCACATTTGAAAAATTGAATATAAACGTGTTACCTACCGAGAAAACAGATAAATATGTATATATATATATATTATATATATATGTATATATATATGAATCCAGTATCTTTGGAGGAGACATTTACCCTATCTGCAGTGCATTATTGCATGGTAAAGGCTCAAAGCTGAATTCCACAGGCTGAGATGGGTGGTGGGTGTATGCAATGTTGTGCTCCCCTCCATTTGCACTCATTGCCTCCAGCTGCGCCCCAACAACAAAATTTATATTTACAGGAAAGCTATTAAATATATAAATATATAGATGAGAAGCTTCTGCTTGAAAATTTTTAACCCATTAGATTTATGTGTAGGTTTGAACCGAAATTTATTTTTTTTTTTAATTTTTATATGGGAAAATTCTATAACAAAATAATCTGAGGTAATTAAACTTTTTGATTCAAACTTGTTACAAGCAAAATTTTTTCTGGCTTCATAAAAGAGTTAGTTTAATATTATGGATCAACTATAAAAATCAAATGAAAATCATAGAAATGCATTTTCCTTTTTCTTTCCTTGAGAAGTAATAATGGAAGTTTAAGGATACACTACTTTGACTGCATACAAAACGCGACAAACAACCGCAACAGTATGTCCAGCCATATATATAAAAGGATAATTACTATCCCATTAATGAACGTAATTTATTTTGTTTTAAAACGCACATCATCTGATTTACCTAACTTTCAAGTTTTTTCACATCTTATTTTGGCTCAATATATATACATATGATATGTGCCAAGACACACACACATATACACACACACATATATATTATGTATGTATATGTATAAATACATACATGCATTATATAAATAATGTGCGGGTTTGATTATACCTTCCTTTGCAGTTCATTGTTTGCTTCCACCAGTGATTCTTCCTGCAAATAACTAAACCATTAATATATATCAACGTGGAGCTCTTTTATTTTTAGGTTATTAGTAATAATGGTCCCTAAACTTTAAGATCTCCTTTATTTTAGCCCCCTGAGCTTTAAAAATTAACACTTTACTCTTGAACTTTCAAAACTCCTCACTTTGCCCCTTAAATTTTAAAAATTATCATTTTATTGTTATTTCAAAGCTCTTTAATTTGTCTCATATTTTTTGATTTTCAGTTCACATAGATAGAATTAAGCCTACGTAATTCGAATATAGGTCACCTGTAAGGACAATAATGAGATTTTATCACTATTAGTTTTTGTTTTATGTTTACACTCTCACTTGACGATTTTTTTTATTTACACTCATCTAAGAAGGGTCTATATGTACAATTCTTCTCGATATTGTTCGTTGATATCTCATCTTTAATACATAACTCATCTTTTTTAGTATTCAAATTCAGATATCAATAAACAATATCGACTTATAAAATGAATTGCACATTAAAAATAAGAAAAAATGTACAGACAGACCCTTCATAAATGAGTTCAGAATTAAAAGCAAAGGCGTCAAGTAAGAATGTACATGTAAAAAGAAACTAAAGAGTGATGAAATCTCATATTTGCCCTTATAGGTGATTCATATGCTAATTACATTGGCTAAACTTTGTTTATTTGAATAAAAATTGAAAATTTAGGAGACAAAGTGAAGAGTACTAAAAGTTCAAAAGTAAAATGGTGATTTTTAAAGTTAAGGAGCAAAGTGAGGAGTTTAAAAATTTAGTGAGTAAAATGATGATTTTTAAAGTTCAAGAAGCAAAGTAGGAGACCTCAAAGTTTAGGGACCATTAGTTTAATAATTCCTTCTTTTTTTTTCTTGGGACAGTTAATATATAGTTGCATATAACAATTAGTTTTAGAATAAATTAGAAACAATATTATATTTAGTACCTTCCTGCGAAGATTAGAGAGGTCATCAAGCATAGATTGGGTCTGAAACAATCATGATAAATTTATATTAGAAATAATACTTCTGAGATAATTTGAACAAAAATTCACACATATATAGGATAATCAAGACATTAGTTTGAATAAATAAACACAAAAATAGGAGAAAAATCATATCATATTGATTTCCAATTTTCCATATGCATGATCTTATGGATTTTTTGACACATGAGGCAATCCCGTTTCTAGATTATACCCTTGTAAAAAAGTAAAATAAAATGAGAAGGAGGAAAAAAAAAAGGAGGATCAAAGTTAAGAAAATTAGATGCATTCAATTCACAAAAGGGATGAAAAAGATTTTAGATTGTGCATATACCACGCGTATATTATTACATTTTATATCTTCAGCACTTAAATTCCTTTGTATACCAAACTTTTTGTCCAAAGAAAAGCAGACAAGACTTAGCAACAAACAAATACACATATATAGATCGCTGTACTAGCCTAATAATTACAATAACAAGTTTTTGTCCGTCTAAACTTAGAAAGAAGCAGAAACCAGACATCAATGATAATGATCAAAACCTAATCAAAATAGAATATCCCACTTTTACAATGTGAAATGACCTTGACACTAATCTCAATCTGTGACCTAATTCTGTTCTACTAACAAAGGTTTATACTGCCAAATCAATTACTTAATTGAACATTGTTGTCAACATATTCCTTGTTGCTATCGGTTATCTCATCTAAACAGAATGCATCTTTTATATATGTATATGATTTTAGCAGTTTTCAACTGCTGAAACTGCTCCACGTGAGAAGGGATTTTTTTTTGCTCCTCCTTTTAGGTAAAATCCTTTTAGTTTATTTCAACTTTTACTATTTTAAAAGTTTTATGCAAAATTTTTATTTATTTATTTATTTATTTTTTGTAATATGTTGAAAAGCTAGCTACCTGCAACCGGGTTATTCCAATGGCTCGTACTATTGCAAAAAAAAATGTGGAGCAATTTACTTATTACTTTTTAAAAACAAGAGAGGGAGAGAGAAAATTGCACTTAAATGGTTCGATTGAAAATATTTCGGGTTTGAGTTAATCATCATTTATTTTAAAATTATTATTAATATCTAGATATTATTGTACCTAAATTTTAATTTGTGTTTATTAGGATTTGAATTATCTATTCAAAGATTAGGATTAAGATTAATTTGTATTTTTTGTTTTATTTTTGTTTATTTATTTAATCTTAGCACCTCAGAATTATGGGAGTCCTTTAGAATTGTTATTCAGTTTTCATTGAGTAAACTTATTTTTGAGAATTCACTAACATATACACATGTGCGTTGTAATCAACGTATTAATTTGTATAATTTATTCTTATTTTCCTGACATTCTAAGCAAATCAATAAGCTTTTGACTAATAATGTTGCTCTTGTTGATCATGAAAAGCTGGTCTAGTGCCCTAAGAATGGTGGTGAAGTATCACGAAAGGCTCTCTTTAATCATATTTATTCTCCAGGGATAGGATCAAGCTCAGTAAAATCTTTTAGAAATGTCAGTTGTCAGTTGTCAACACAATTTTCTAAATTGCATGCAATTGAGCTGAATCTCATCTATAGCTTTTGTTTGGCCTTCAGTTCTTGGGGAAAATTTTTATGACACCAGTTGCAAGGCCAACTCTACGAGTGGTTTAACTATCTTTCATAATTTTATGATTTAAAAATAAAAAGGTTTGTAGGTATTCTATTTTCCGATATTTTGATTGAATTAATAAATCTTATTAAAATTTAATCTTATTTTCTCCTTTTTGTTCCGTTTTTCTTACATTATAAGGTGTTTAAACTGATTCATTGTTTTTTTCCTTGAGAGAGAGTGGTTAGTGCTATAGAGAAATTGTGCAATGATAAGTTGATTTTCTCAGTGAGGTATGCACTTGCAATTCCAAAAAAAAAAATTGTTGAATTACATTCCCTCTAAAGAATGACAAGCATTAAAGGGTGAGTTGATGTTTGAAACAATTTTTAAAAATTTTAGGGTGCATTGTGCCTAAATTTGTTATAAACTGGTCAAGAAGTGCCAAAAAAAACCTGGCTAGAACTCTAATCTGAATACTAACCAAGCTATGCAAACCAGAGGAAATAGAATTGTAGACCATATATGAAGAAGTATACAAAGTATGAGAAGAAGCATCGATTATGATACTTTTGGGTTTTGGTTGGTTAAATCATGTTCAGATTGTCCAAAGCCCTCAAAAGAGAAGCATATAATCTTATCTTTCACAGGCCAAAAAAAAAAAAAAGATAATTTTAGAAGAAATAAAATCTGCCATAATTGGAAAATCTGGAGTCACTATGGACTGCAAAAAGTACATACACAAGCCAAGATATATAATTTCATTAAAAATAAACACAATTTTCAGGTTCATGCAACAAATTTTGGAATACCTTTTTTGACCTAATTTGCTTCAATGACATGTCCAGTTTATGCTCAAGCTGTCCAAGATCCTTTAGTCCTAACTGCTCCAAATCCTCCCCAAGAAGATGCCTAAAGAAAGCATGAATTAGTCAAAGCTAATATATGTATGCCAAGTTGTACTTATGGCAATTGGCAAGCACTATATAAGCAAGTCTTTACATGAAAATTTCCATCTTATAAGCAATAAACTGCAAATCAATCAAAAACAAACAAATGATTTTGCACTTCCGAAAGATAACCCAAGTCTCAAAAGTTTTGATTTACCTCTGTGTACGTCTTAGGAGCTCAACGTTTGCTTTCAGCCTCAGATATTCTTGGTAGCTACTCTGCTTGTGATTTTCATAAGGAAATCAAATTAGTTAATGAAAGATACACACACATGCATGCTAGACGTGCTCGATTGGGTGAAACTGTTGACTTAGATCGTGCGACTTTAAAATACAAGAACCCCATTTTTGGATCCATCTCACTATAATAACTCGACCTCTGCTACCTCAAGGCAGTTTTAGTTATAGATCACTAAAATAATGTCTGGTTAGGTTAAGTAATACTCATGAGCAACATTTTTTGTTCCTTAATTCAAGCAGTTGATGCAATGCATAAATGAGCTATACGCGTGCAGGTGCACGTACACACATATATAAACTTGTAAGGATACTGAAGTACTAAACGGACCATTTGAATGTACATTGAACATGGACACATTTATACACATACCTGTGTATCCTTTTCAGGATGTTTCCCTTCCTGTGCTCCATAACTGTAATTTTCATACCTCTCAATTGTCTTGGCCATGCTGGGTTCGGAAAAAGATGTGGGTGAGAATTAAGTTGGACATAACATAGTCACTTAAAAGGGAGTTAGAAACCAACTCTAGCTACACTTGAAAGATGAAGATAAAGTTACATAAAAAATATGAAGCAAATATTCTAGAAAGAGTTGATTAACTAGCTGACATAGACAACATATTTTAACTGAATAGGTTACGTGTTTCCCTTTTTTTTGGCCCCCAAAGAAAACCTCAAATTTATCACATAAGAAAAGGTATTTAGGTTAGGGTGTCAACCTAATTACATGCCCTAATTGCCTAATTTGATGCTTGTTTATAGACATCTTGCCATTCATAATTTTTTTAAAAAAAAATCAAACAACAAATAGGCAAAAGTACACTAGTTGGGAAGGCATCATGATCATATAGACATATTCCTTAAAAAAAAAATGTGCAACTCCAAAAAGGGGAAAAAAAAAAAGCAAAAGCTGTAGAATTTGGAAAACAAGCTTATAATAAGCAGTATACTCAGAAGCATAAATCTAATAAACAGATCTCATTCACTGTATAAAAAAGAAGGAAGGACCAGCAAAACCTACTTCATAATTAATACACACACTGCTTTTAAACTGCTTAAAAGGGAAACTAACTGCAAACTCTACTATTCATTCACTTGTTTGATTAATTTAACTTGCACTACGGACCACTGTTAATACTAAATAACACAACTATTATATGACAAAATGTTTAAATTTAAGAGCAATTTTAATGGTTTATTTTGGTTATATAGTAACCTATATGCTAAGTAATAGTTTGAAATGGAATTTTTTTTCCTTTAATTTTCTTTAAAGATCAAAGAGTCACTTTTTGTGGAAGTATTTGGATGGATTTTCAGAAGAGCGCCTTTCATGAAAATTTTATTAGATTCTCGGAAAATGCTACAAACAAAAATGAGGAGAATATCTGAGGTTCAATTTTTCAAATTTTAGACATTGATTTAGATTTTTTTTTTAATTAAAAATATATGTATAATGGCAAAAAGGCTAGATTTATCTCTCATTCAAACGGGAAAAGTAAAAGTTTTGCTTCTCTTTCCACTACTTAAATTCAAAGCCAAAATTCCCTAATTAACCGGTCTGAAAAGTAATATGAATACCCTCTTTACTCATGCTTAGATATGTAGCTCCACGCGAAAAAAAATAAAACAAAATAGAAAAGGAGACTACTTAGAGAATAAATAGGATACATCAAAATTGTTGCCAATACCAAAAGAAAATGAAAAAGGTAAAAAAAATTGTTTAAATTCAGATCCATGTAATAGCTCAAGTACGAATAAAAAATGAGTATATATAATTAACACATGCATGATTGACGTTGTACCCTTTTCTTTTCTCAATTTTCAGAACTATAGACCAACGTTTAGGATTTTTTTATACAAGACAAAGCGTGTGTGTGTGTATATACATATAAGATATTCGGAAGATGATCGATTTTTTGCACACACCACAATAGTACTTAATATGGACAAGTTATTATAGACATACAATATCATTCATAAACGGAATAACCGAAAATCAATTAGTAAACTAATTAGCTTTCTCACCATATGTCCGTACTTAGAGCTACTTGAATTAATCCTTGTTCAAAATCCAACATCTCAAGTAAGAAAACAAAATTAAATTCAAAAAAGTACTGTAAAAGAGTACGTTCAAAACAAAACATGTATGACTCCCTATATATATATATATATATATATATAGCTTAATAGCTAGTAACGAAACCTTCAAACAAGCATGCCTCCATAATAATCATTGAATTGATGAAGATTCTTTCTTTGGAATTAGTTTTTGCAACAGGACAACTACATATATATATATAGCCCCGCCAATTAAGTATAGGGTGAATGAGAGTTTTGCAGCTTAATTTAGGGCCAAAAGGGCTTCTTTTTTTTTTTTTTTTTCTCTTCTTCCTTTTCTTTTTTTTCTTTTCCTTTTGAACATAATTCTTTTCACACACATAATCTATTGACTATCCAGCAAGGAGAAGAAAAAAAGCTTATCAGAGACTATAACAGTGTTCTGGAAATTAATTTTTGAAACAGTACTGAACAACAATATTTTGAATTCTTCAGCAAAACCTGAACAAGTCCAATTAAGAAAAGAAAAACAAATTCAAACCAAGATGATGTAAGATATATCATTGAAATGAAATAAAGACTGGGCTTTTTTTCTTTCAAATGAATTTGAATTATTTGAAGCAATGGACTTGAGTGGCTCTTTATCCTAATTAGCAAGTATATAGCATGATCCAAGAGTGTGTGGTATGCTTTGTGATTTCATAATTTCTTAGCTAGAATATGAATTTCTCCACAATTACCCAGAATTATTGAAAGCAAAATCTTTAAGATTTTAGTTTTAAATGATGATCAATGATATATAACTTGTGTAGAGAGTATATATTTCCCACAACCCAGAACTGAAAGCAAAATAATTACCTTTAAAAGTACTCTTAATTAGATTATTGATATCTATATGACAAATTACTATATCTTCTGATCTGAGTAAGATCTTGAGGAGAAAAAAAAATGAAAGATGAAAAACCCATATCGAATTTGATGGAAAAACCTAGAAGCATTCTGTTCCTCTCCACTCTATTTCTGAAATCAGCTTGATGGTCAGCTTATGACTCTTCAGTTTTAATGAAATAAACCTAGAAGCACTCAATTATATAATTATTTCCTCTTCTTTAACATATGAATTCATGTTAATCATTACTATTTTTTTCTTTCGATGAAAATAGAAAAAAAAAATATTAATCTTGATCAACATGACATAACTCTTTAAAAATCATGAATTTAACACCAGACCAAAAATCAGCACAAATATTTACAAAAAATAAAAAATAAAAATAAAAAACATACGAACTTAGCACTCAAAGGAAGTTAAAAACTTCCAAACACCACAAAATCCTCTCAATATTCAATTTATCATTAAAAAAATACTAGAAAAAATATAGTACTCACAGATCAGAACACCAAAACCGGAAAAAAAAAACAAAAAAAAAAACCTCCCAGATTATAAAACTTTCCCATATATATAATACATAAATGCAACAAAGATAACACACGTATATATATATGTAAATATATAATACCTAGGGCCACTGCAGAACTCATAGAGCTTGCCACGATTGGAGAAAATGATAAGCCCAACCTCAGCATCACAAAGAACTGAGAGCTCATAAGCCTTCTTCAGAAGCCCATTTCTTCTCTTGGCAAAAGTGACTTGCCTGTTTATCTTGTTCTCAATTCTCTTCAGCTCCACCTTACCCCTTCCCATTATAAATCTTAGCTAGCTAGCTATATCCAAAGATCTATATACTTCTATTATTTGTTCTTTCCAAATTCAATATTAAACTACAAAACCTTGTACTATCCTTCAATGAATCTCCTTCTTCCTCTTTAGGGTAAGGTCATGTTTCTGATCTTTTGCGTACGACTGATGTATATATATTATAAAGGCCTAAATATATATATATATATATATATATATGTAGTTCTAAGATGACAAGAAAAGTAAAAAGGATGACAAGAACAGGTACAGTTAATTATGCAAGGATTAATCAAGAAATGAAAATTAAATTCTAAAGGTACAGTTCCTCTGACTTCTTATTTTTTAAATTATTTTTGGTGTCTTTTTCTACAAAATGATGATTTACGTCAAGTCTAATCCTAGACATTCCGAACTTTAGGTTTACAACGTGTCAACATTAGAATGGTGATGACCCCCTCTGCCACAACAAGTAGCGAAATTTACTTTCTTGTGGACGATTATGCCCTTTGTCAGATTAATTAATGGTGTGCAGCAGTAGTCCTTGTCAATAGAAAAGAACTGACGACACACACCGCAAATACTTGTTTGGATTGTTTTTGTTAGATATATATACATAGAACAACGAGGGAAATAAGTTAAACTAATAGAGGAATAAAAATTAGTTGGCTAAAATTTAACGTATGTTAATAAATACCCTAATTTAGAAAACCTTAATAATCAAAATATCTTAAATTCCTCTTGTTTGCCTCTCTCTCCTCTCATTTTCTAACAGTCACGCAATCTGCTCATCTACTTAACAATGGCGCCATCGTTGGCATTGTTGTTGTGTCTTCGTCTGTCGCCATTGAAGATGAAATGAGATCGGAAGACTTGCTTGCCATCATCACTGTCAAAGACAAATCGAGATCAAGAGATTATGAGGACAGGTTCATGAGATCAGGATCATTTATCTCTGTTGGTAGGTTTGTGAGATCAAGATCGTCTATCGCCATCAAATACGAAATGGCATAAGCGTCATGGCGAGTTTGTCCCATTGCCATCGAAGACGAAATGGTGATCATGATGGATCTTGCTATCGATCTTTGACGAGGACTTCCTCCTTATGACCGATAAAGCCGATGTGATCATTGCTGCCTTGGGCTAAAGTTGCCATCGTCGCTCTAGTCTTCTTCTCAAATAACAACAATAGAGAGATCTAGGGTTAGCAAATTGGAGATTTTTATTTCAGGGCATTTTGATCATCAATTGTGACACTCAAGAATTCTAGTGCATTCTATATGCAATAATTAAGGGCTTATGTTAAGTAAATTATGTACATATTTTGTGAGCTAAATTTTATGCTAAAAAATCTATTAAGTATTTTAAGAGCATAATGACTGCCACAAGGGTTATTGTTTGGTTCGATTTTATAACAAATTCTACGAAAATGAAAAATGGGATTTTTTAAGATTAAAAATTATGTTATAGTCTTAAGCAGAGAACGGATTATGAGAAAACGTGGAATAGAGAGAATATTGTATAAGATTATACAAGAAAATATTGTATAGAAATATGGGAGAAAATTATACAATATAAAAGTTAAGCAGTACAAAATTATACAGTACGAGAATAATGCAGTATAAGGACGTTACCACATAAAGTTAAGCAGTATAAAAATTATATTGTATAAAGGTAAGTAGTATAGGAGTTATATTGTGTGGAAGACATGAATAAGTATAGAATTGTGTGGGACCTCATAAACTATGTAGGCAAGATTACTGACAGTATAGAAAAATACAATATAGTGTAATTTTAGACTATTAAAACGATAACGTGGGGCCCATTAGGAGACACTCAAGTGGTGGAAAGATTTTTACATCTTACCTTGAAGAACCAGTTGTGGCTTGTGGGAAGGAAAACAAAGTTTCTTTGCATTCCTATCCCTAGTTTGGTATTTTTGAAATAAAAACTTGATATAAGACCCACATATTGACACTTTTTAGATGAAAAAATGGCCACATCTCCCCATTTGATGGCCGGTTGTGATAATGGTGGAGCAAGTTCTTTTTATTTCAAATAAGCCCTTGAACTAAGTCATTTTGCAACTAAGACTTTAAGTGATAAGTTCAACTAAAAGTTGTCATCATTTTGCATGACCCATAAAGAAAAAAAACAAGTCATATCCTCTCTAGCAAAGATCAATCTTCCCTTCCATGATTCTCTCAAATATTTTTCAAAAACACAACCTCCATTCAAACAATGAAGCAAACTCAAGTGTTCTAGTGCAAGGTATTTACAACATTGGAGATAAAAAATCAAAACTTATACTATGGGTTTTTAGTTTTTTTCATTGGTTTGAAGTAGGTTTTTGATGGAGTTTATTATAGTTTTTGCTAAGGAGGATTAGCAAAGACCAAGCACTCAAATAGACGATCAAAAAGCTTGAGAAAACTCATGGTAAGTACCCAAATCCTAGTCTTGAAAATTTGTTGATTTTCATGGGTTCTATGAATAATTTTGTAATATATTGGATTATGGCATGTTAAGAGACATTATGGTATGATTATGTATTATGTTAAGTGGATAATGATGATGATAGAAAGATAAAGAGTTAGGGTTTTAAAGCAAAAGAAAAGTTATGATAAACTTTGTCTTAAACTTGGACAAAGTTTAAGTGTTTTTAAGGATAAAAGGATTTTGAGCATGGCATGTAAGAAAATATGATTGCATGGTTAGTTTAAATATTAATTACTTGATTAAATGTTTGAAAAGGTTTAAATGAGATTAAAACTTAAAAAATCAAGCTAAGATAAGTTATGATGCAAAAGAGTGTTTCAAAGCATTTTTGAAAAATTTGAATATTTGAGACCTTAAGAAGCTGAATTATTTTTTTAGTTCAACATAATATTTATCGAAAACATCAAGTCGAACAACTTTTGTGAAGAAATCCTACACGAATTTTGAACAAAACAAGCCAAAAAAATATTGAACTCAGTGCTCTCTGTCCAAAAACCCCATGATAATGAATGATTTAAAGAAAAGTTAAAACATGAAAGTTGTAAATCTCGTCGAACTATTAATAAGCTAGGGCTCCTTGTGAAAATTCTATATCAATTTCAAGTTACGAGTTTTACAAGATTTTAAGTATAGAATTTCAAAATAAGGAAACATTTTGAAATTGTTTGAATTTGACCAAAGAGCTTTTTTAACTTTTAACCCTTGCAAAAAAACTGGATGTTGACATCAGATACGTATTTTTGGTTCAGGGGAAAAAATGTCAAGATTTTGTATTTCAAGCCAAAACCAGATTTTTCATTATGAAAATTTAGTTTTTTGTGTTGCTACAAGCGAGTAACCATAAGTTTTATAGCTTAAAGGAATGTATAAATTTTCTAAGAAAACATGTTAAGGGCGAAAATCGTCGAGATTTATGTATTACGAATAAAAACTATAAGTTTTAATAAAATAGATTTTTTGTGAAAAGAAAATCAATGTTTTGATCTTCAAAACATTAAGAGTATGAAATTTTTTGTTTAAAACAAGTTCCGAAAGTTTTCTAAGACCCGTTAAGGGCAAAATGATCATTTTTTGTAAAAATGCCAAAACAAACCCTAAAACTTCTAATTTAGGAAAATGCTCCTTTGGAGGAAATTTTTGCGTAACCCATTAGTAACATGATAGTAAAGTAAAATGAGAAGTCTAGTAAAGTTACAATGTTTAAGAAAAACGGCCCGTAAAAGGTAAAATTGTTTATTTTTTATAAAACCGCTAAAACAGAACCTGAACCCTCCAAATTAGTGAAACGTTCTTAGACAGGAAATGTTCAAATCACGCTAAGATCCAAAAACCAATAAGTAATGAAATTGAGTGTAAAGAAAGAATGCTTAAACGTTTGAGTTTTCTGATCGATTAAGTAGGTCAGTAATAAAAAAGTTAGTTAATAGTCAAGTATCGTTTAAACAAGAGACATTGCCAATTAATAGAAGGGAATGGATAGAGTGGGAACACTAGAGTGGTAACTAAGTAAGTCTCAAACCTTACCTATGGCATAAAGAAAATGATTTTTTAATGTTTTTTGTATATTTAAAGTATGTTTGCATTTATTATGCATAATGTTTTAAAAGTTCAAGTTATGATTTGCAATATGTTTACAATTGCTATATTTAATGATTTAAATATTAATTCATATCATGGATAATGTTCACTAAGATTACAAGATCGATAATCAAGCCCTCAAGTTAATATAAAAAAGTGTCGTACTAGTCTCCCGATTCAAGAGAAGTGTCGTGTTAAGTTATGTTACGATCTCGGTGTTTAATAGTCAAGCATGTTTGGTAAATACACTTAGGCCCATAGTTCAAAAAAGTTAATTATGATGATTAATGTTCTTAAAAGAGCATAAATAGAGTCATACATTGTGATGTTGTTTGCATTCCTTTTAAGAAGTGTTTTTACAAATAATTTATGAAAAAAAAATTATAAGAAATGTATTTATAAAGAACGTTGTGATAAAAAATGTTTTATAAGAAATGTTTAAGAAAGACATTTTACAAGAAAGGTATTAAGAGAAAAGTTTTAAGTTGAATGTTTTTACGATTTGTGGGATTTGTTTAAACTTATTGAGCATAAGTTCATTATAAATGCCTTTATGCTATAAGTAGTTCTACAAAAGACAAGCAGGACTAGTTGAATAGTTTGGTGTGGCAGTGACAGATGCGATGGTTGGGTATAAATGCCATTATAGTTGTTGTCTACTACTTAAATTAAAAGTTTTTGATGTTTTTAAAAAAGATGTTTTAAATGTTTTTAAGAAAGTAAATGTTTTCTTAAAAAGTTCTAAGAAACATTGTGAATGATTTTGAAGTTAAGTTTTGAACTATATCTCAATTTCCATTAAAACAAAAGTCGCAATAATATTTGTAAATATACTATTTATTTTCAAATCTTTTCGTCTTGTTTGTTATAATTTCATTATATTTATCATATAAACAATGCTTAAGTAAGGTTGGATATGTTTATTAAAAAAAGTCATTTTCGGCGTATTCGACTTAAAAGTTGTTTTTAGGGATATTTGGGTGAACGAACTTATTAGACTTTTAACTTTTATAAACATTTTTAAAATAAACCATCGGTTTAATGATTAGGAAAAGTTTTTTATTTATCTTTTTAACCTTTTTGTTTATAAATAACATGTAACAAATTTCATTTATGTCCTTTTATAATACTATTTTTTATAACAATAATAGGTTTTGACTAATTTAACCAAACACATCTAAAAACTTTTTTAAAATCAACAATCAATATTTTTCTATACGCTATATAAACACGAAATAAAAAGTTTTAATTAATATGTTTCTTTTTTTTACTTAAAAGTAAAAGGTCAATCTATGCAAAACGGGCCCCTAGGTACAGTGTTGTATTGTTTGTTTGATCTTGTTTACTCTTTTTCTTTTCTGTCCACTTCCTTTTTTCGTTAATTAAATTGGCTATTGCATCATCGGACCCCACATGAAAATGCTGCTTCGTAATTATTCTGATTCAATATTTGTCCTAGTCCTTTTTTTTTTTTTTTTTGATAGTTTTGTCCTAGCCTTGTTATCCTATGCAACGACCTTTCAACTTTTGCTTTCACTTTAAAAATTGAACTTCATCGAAAACGTATTACAAAGGAAGCATAATGTCCATGAAAGTTTGTGAACCCTACACGTATGGTCTAGAGTTGGTCAATAATTTTTAACCAAAAGGGAAAAAATAGCAAACTAATAGACAATATGATTTTTCTTGCAAATGCTTGGAAATTTAGATTTAAGTGATTTGAAAAGACATTTAAATAATTAACAAAATTAATAAGCTTAGTTGATTCCTTTAAAAGTGGGAATTTGTACTCTTTGAGGGATAGTATAGAAAGTTGGCGCATTATGGGACATATACTGCGTTATTAGACAACACGTGAAGGACCAATTTAGGGGACAACATTTGTGGTCCTCAAAAGAAGCAACTTAACAAAGACTACCTCACCATTTAGTTGACTAAAACCCATTATGTGTTTATTGAGACCCATGGTTTTTTTTTTTTTTCTTTTTGGTTCTGCTACACTTTCAACATATTCCAATGTCCAATCATATCAAAGCAATCTCATGTAATTTTTTCAGGTAGAGAGTTAATGTCTTAACGTTGTAAAATGACCAAAATAACCAAACAATCTTTGCTCATCTACTTGCTGCATTAATTTTACGTCGATACATAATCTTATTTTTTTCACCATTAGAATGTCATTTTAGGTCCTAAATGCAGTAAGATCATTTTTTGCTGCAAGTAAGCCATTTTTATCATTTAAAAAATTGTCAACAATTAAATGCTTTCCTGTATTGTTTGACTAACAGAGAGAACGTCTATATAATTTTCCTGAAAACTCAAGCTAGAATTGACGTAAAATTATTTCAAACAATAAAGTGTTTCATAATTTAGTTAGAGAAAAATATTTGGGCCAGACATCAACTCTAATACTAATTTTTGTACTAACTCTTAAACAATCATTAATTTATTCGTAAATATAACTTAAGGACTCTTTAGACAAAATATAAAAGGGCTCAAAAGCCCTTATGACCACCTAACTAGACAAAGTTACTTTGCGAATTAGACAAATGTTGCTTTCATAATGGACATGCTGTCCTTACTTTTTATTCTTAGTAATGCTTTCGCTTGAAACATTAGGAATTTTTAGCATAAAATGTAACCATCATTCATTCTGTTGAAGACTAATGGAAAACAAAGTACTGGCTTTTAATATCTGTCGAGTAAATATCAATATCATTGGCCAGCAATTACTTTTTTTCTTTCTTTTTTGAAAGGGCCAGCAATTAACCCCCTTTTTTTTGGTAAAGCCCAACCATTACTTTTTTTTTAAAGTGAAACTTCATTCAAATTAAAAAGAAGTACAAATAACGTCGCATAAGACTACCTATTATCGACACATTTGATCCTATTTAGACCCATCCAACACAAAAATTAGAGCACGACAACTCGTTATACCGACCATCACAGTCGATAGACAACACTAGACCACTACAGTCGATAGACAACACTAGTCGATTGAGACTAAACTCTATCTACTGAGGAAACATATGACCTAGTATAGAGTTAGATTTAAACAGACATTAACACATCTCATTTCTAACAAGTAGGTGTGAAACAAAACAAATACACAAAAAAAAAAAAAAACAAGGGTAGTTTTCATGCATACGCTTGTTATGTACCAATTATCACGAAATATGCAAAGTACTTTCCTAAAAGGAAGAATAAAATGTAAATTAAACATTCATTACATGATTCTTTATAATTTGGTATGATATATATGGTTAATTAATGCTAACAAATTGCTTTACATATCATACATAGCAATTTATATAAACACCAAGCCATCAAATTAATAAAGACAATAAATTTATCACCATAATTAGATCCGACGTAATCATTGAAAATTCATTTATATATATTTGTGTATGTATGTATGGGCCGGCAAATAAAAATTAGTAAGTACTGCAATGAAGTAATTATATGTGAGGATTCCACATGCGCATATTTGCAGGTTATTGTTAAGTTGAAAATCATGATCCTTAATTAAAAAAGTCTGACTTCCAAGGGAAAGCAGATTAAAAAAACAAAGTCGATCATTATTAATGACATTAGTAAAATATGTAATTATTAACAAATTATCTTGGAAAATAATAAGATTTCATGATTTATGCATACTATGTTTTTCTTCAATTATAGAAATTACTATATCATATATTAAAAAAGTATGTAACGTTTTTCTCTTCTATCAAATATATAAAAAATTATAAAAATTCTTTCTGAACTATAGTTCTTATAATACTATACTCTCGAATTTTAAAATATAACATGTGTTCCCTCGAACCATAAAATATTAACAAAAAAGACTCTTTTTGTTAAAACTTCTAATAAAAGTTGGTACCTCATTAAAATTTAGTGCATAATATAACAATATATAGATAGCTCTATCATATCTAAAACTAATTTAAGTTTTACAAGTTTACAAAATTTAAAATTTTAACTGCTAAAAATATAAACTAATAAACCTTAAAAATTTCAAAACAAATAAGCTTGTTTTTCACTTTTATGTAGTTGTATCAAGGTAAGTTAATAGTCTAATAGTTCATTAAATTATAAAACAATCCCATTAATTGTATAGTATCATGTAATTAATGTTTGAAATCATAATTCAATAAGTTTTCTTATTAATAATGCATAAATAATAGAGAAGAAATATTACATTTTGAAATTTAAAGAAAAACAAATGTTACGTTTTAAAGTTTGAGGACATAATATTATAAAGACTATAATTAAGTAAAAATTTTTAAAATTAATAAAAAAATCTAAAATTATATGTGATGAGACTATTATCATCAAAAGAAATAGGGAAATGTGCAAGTTAGTGTTCTCTCTCTCTCTCTCTCTCTCTCAGGTTAAAGCTCATGTTACTGTTGGCACAAAAATGACCCTCAAAAAAAAAAAAAAAAAAAGGAGAAAAGAAAACATAAACGTGTTGAGTCGCTATTGGGTGACATGAGTGATGGAAAACTCTCAACAAAAAAAAAAAAAAATGCAACGTCCCGTACTGCATGCGCAAGTTCTACTCATTCACACATTATACGACGGTCTGTACAAATCAACTGTGCGGTGGTAACGTACTGTGCTTCTGTAAAAGTGTCAACCACTGATAGGGTACACTGATTTTTTATTTTTATTAAGAAGGATCAAAAAGGGTACCTCTTTTTTTTTTTTTTGGGGGTGTTGGGTGGGAGGGGGGGCCGCTGAAAATAAAAATACCGTATAGAGAACTAGGTGTTGAAATTCACTTTTTTTTTTTTTTTTTGGTTAATTTCAATTTAATACCTTGTGTTGTATTAAAATATGAGTTTAGTATCTTATATTTTAAAATATTTTATATCGATATCTTGATCTTTCAAAAAATTATTTTTAGTATCCAAAGGCTTTTTTTTGAGACACAAAAAGACATCAAAGACACGTATGTAGTACCCAAAAAAGGTTTGAGTACCAAATAAGATTTTTTAAAAGGTCGATATACCAATATCAAATATTCTGAAACATAAGATACCAAACTCATATTTCGATATAACACAAGTATTAATATGAAATTTTCTCTTTTTTTTTTCTTTTTAGTTTTTTTTTAATTGTTGCCTTTTCTCCCTTTATTCCCTTTATCCTTGTTGTAAGTAAAGTATTTGCCGACAAGAATTTTCTTTTTGAAGACATTATTCTAATGTATAGAAAGCAAGCCAGATAGTCCTGCACTACTTTCACCAATTAATAATGGAACCATACATTTTCTTATGAAGTCTATATTTATAGCAGTTTTCTTCGGTCCTTCGTTAAAGGATGGTCATATGCTATAACATGTAAAAATAAAGTGTTTAATATGATTTTTATTTTATATAATAATAATTATGAAAATGTGTAACGCTACAAAAATTATAATGCTTTGTTTCTTTTTCTAAAATAAAAAAGATCATTCTTACCGTTGGACCACTCTATTGTTGATAGTAATTTCTTGTTGGCACACTATAAAATCATTGTTAGATACAAATAATACTAGAAGAGAAGTCCTTACAGCCATCAAGGCCTTGTATATTATATAGGAAACTATTTCAAAATGCTCGGGTGTTTTTTCCACCCATTACGTGGCAAGTCATTGGTAAAATGCTCAAGTTTGTTATTTATGGCCATTATAGGTCCATTACTGAATAATTATTTAGCAATGACTGGAAATAGGCTGTAGATATAAGGAGATGACTGGTCAAAGTTGTAATTATATGTTCACTTTAATTGCAAACTGGTTACAATATTGTACGGATTGGAATGGACAAACAACAACGTAACAATTCAGATTAAGAAGTAACAGTGGTGCAAATTTATTGGGGTGTTTGGGAGAGTGGTGGGAACCACTTTTACTGAGCATATGAGAACTTTTTACTGTAGCAAATTTGTTTTTTGTTACTGTAGCATGTGAGAACTTTTTACTGTTTATAACTGAGATTGTGGTGGAAACTACTTTGCCAAACACTTTTCTGACATTTGTACCCATTCTTGTGAAAATTTTTAACGTGTTGTATTACTATGCATATCACAACTGTCTAAGTAAGATATTTATACGGAGTATGTATAATTTAAATTACGACCTTATTTGGGTCTGGAAACGAAATGGGGTTTTTTGTCTCACTTATTTGTTATTTTATTTATGTGATTGAATTTCCAAACTCTGTCGCCTTATTTGACCAGCATTATTTGGGGCAGTTTTTATTTTATTTTATTTTTTTTAATTTTCGCGTCATGCAAGCATATTTTATACTTGATTGTGCTGCATCTCATATCATTCTTTTAATTATTTGTGGCATTATTTAGGCAAGGTTTCTTAGTGGAGCTTTATGGATGTTATAAATGAGTGTGCTGAACATTTTTTAATTTGGATACATAATCTATACAGCATATGCCCTCACAAAATTTTTCTAAACGGAAAGATTTCATTAAGGTTTTTTTTTTTTTAAAAAAAAGAATGCTTTGAGCATAGAATTACAAGTGCATTACCACTTCATACACTTTAAATTCATGAATGACATGATGTAATTCATGATTAACATTATATCACTACTGCTAGATACCAAAATTATGTTTCAAATAGTTAGAATGCAATTGAACTAAAAAAATAACATTGACCCCTGAAATAATTAAAGAATCTTGATATTTAAGTTGTTTGATTAAAATTGTTAGAATTAATTTAAAGCTTTTCTATATTGTTTCTGTCTTATACTTTCAAAATTTCTGGTAGCGAGAAAAAAAAAAGACTTATATAGTCACCACTATACACGATTCTCATACTATTTCTAATATTATTGTTAACAATTTTGTTCATTTTTTATAAAAATCCCACCGAATTTTAGCCCTTGTCACATTTGTTTTTTTGGTTGTCGAACCATTAACATTCTAACAGAAGGACCTTAGTTGTTAACGGTGCATACTTCATGCGGAATGAATTATACGCTTTATCCATTCTGAGGGCTCTATTACAAGAGTAATAGTTCATTTCCATTTTTTGTAATGACTGCCTATAAAGTTCTTCATTAACGTTTACCTTTTTTTAGAATGAAAAATAACCTACTGTAACATTCTATTTTATGGAAGTTATATCAATTAAGGCCATTAAATTCATTTCAGTTTTTATAAGAAAAGAAATGCAACTTGTTAATTCTTCTAATTGTTTTCTTCTTTATTTGGATCGGTCATCAAAACCTCCTGCCCAAGTTGATCAAGGTTTTAGGTGGCTCTATCACTATGTTACATAATTTAATTTCATTTAAAAAAACCTTTTAATTTTGTGCTGCAAATGCCTTCCACGTCATACTTTTATTTATATGCAAATAAATATCTGAACAAACCGCAACCAAGAGAGTCCCTTGGCTTTCCCAAAATCCACGTGCATGCGAGTCCATAGAGAAAATTAGGAGGAACGCCACTTATTTTTAGCGTGGATTGAATTATGGTACAAATAAAAAAATCTTGTAATTTCTACCAAAATGGTTAAAAAATAATGATGGTATGGATTAAAATACCTCAAATTAGTTTAGGGTTTGTTTTCAATTTCTCTATCTAACGCGTGGAATAGAATTATGCCATAGGAAAAGGGATAAGTTGAAAAATATACTAAATAAATTGATGTGACAACGTGGTATTTGCAAATGATTTTTTTGTTGTTCAATCCAAGCTTATTTGTGGCTAATGTCTAAAGTTCCCAAGTCCATACACTCTTCACTGCTCCACGCGTTAAGAACCGACAGACCCAAATTGGGGTATTTGCAGGTCTTCTTTAGTATCATTTTAAACCCAAAGCATGCTTTTACCAGTTACATGGAGTAACAGGTAAACAATTATTTCCTTGCCCTATTGCTCATCACAACCGTCGAATTACATTTGGGAGGCTAAGATTAATTGGGCGAACCATCCACCCAGGCATGCTGAAGTAGCCCCTATGTATATAGATGATATTCATTCATTGCCTAATTGTAATGAAGGTTGAAATGACTTTCTTGGCATATTTCAAAGTCTTCTTTCTTTTATTTGAAGAATTATTCTCCAAAACAATTCTATGAATTTTGAGCATTGAAGTTTTTGAAGGTATCTTTTCGACTACAAAACACGAATTTTTTTTTTTTTTTTTTGTTCTAAACCGTATTTAATGCTTTTTAAACGGTAGAGAGAATCTCTATCTCTTAATCTGAACTACAAGTGAGGAAAAAAAAAAAAGAGATGTGGAATAAATTCTATTTTGTAATATTGTTTCAATATTCTTCTTTCGGTCGAGTTTTATCTAATATTTCAATCACTTGGAGATATTGACTGATCCTCTTATAGCTTGACTGAAAAATAGTGTGAGTTAGAGAAATTCCATTATTGAAGGATTGATGTGAGAATATGCCACTTGTAGGAGGATTTGACAACAGCATTTTAAGGAAGAAAAATACTAAAAACGTCCTCTCTTTTTTTTAATTAACTTTCCAATTTTTGGTTGTACATAAAAAGATAAAATTTTCTTCTGATCAAATGAAAATAATATTGTTCAAATCATCGAAAAAAAAGTGACAGAAAAATAACTAGACTTTATAAATAGTAGCGTCCTTGCATAATTTATACTTGAAAAATATCTAAAATTAAAGACAGTCCCCCTAAGATTTTTTTTTTTTTTTTTGAAGGTCAGTTCTTTCAGATTTTCCTTTAAAAATTAGGAAAAAAATAGCAGATTTTGAAACTTTTTAAGCTTAATAGGAGGTTTTGAAAATATTTATAGTATATAGCAAATTTACGATGTAAATACTTTTTTATTGTGTAAATAAATAAGATTATTTACATTATAAACAATAAGGTAAATAAATTATTTGTACCTTAAATCTATTTATTGTGTAAATAACAATTATTTACACTATAAATAAAAAATAAATAAATTATTTATACTATAAATTTGATACTTACTATAAATATTTTTAAAACTTATTATTTATTGCTGTTAATTTTGTACTTGAGCCCACAAACTTGGGGCTGGGGAGGCGCTGAGCTTAAAGTCAAGAGTTTAGAAGGAAAAAACTTGGACTGGGCCTAGAGGGATTCAAGAAAATTTAGCCCAAGTTATGAAAGCCTAACAATCTCCTTTCATTTTATTTGTTTATTTATTGCTTTTTTTTTTTAACCCGGATTTCGCTAGAAAAGAAATTGCTCATTGACTAGGCAAGTCTTTTAACTTTTCCCCCCACAAGTTTTGCTGCTTAGCTTGATGTGGGAAGAAAACTGCCCCAATACAGAACACTAGAAACAGATAAACTTTAGGAAAGTTCAGTTTCTAAGGATCTAAATTTGCCTCATCAAAAAAAGAATTTCAACAAAACTTTTCACTTAGTTATGAAAACGTTTTGTTCACATCACACCCAATTGAGAAATATCTCATTTGCCACTAATCCAAACACATTTCCAATCACTATCTCATGTTACTTCCATTCACGGTCTTTACCCAACAATTTTTCAAAAACACCTGCTTTCCCTGCCACATATGCAAGTGATATATCAACAAAGAGTAACAAAATATCATAAAGTTTTGAGTCTTATCTCTTAACATAAGATCTTAACACAAACGGGAACTTTTCTTCTCATCCATGGATGTGAATTTATTAAAAAAGAAGGAAAAAAAAAAAGGAAAAAGAAAGAGGAGGAACATAACACAATGAGAATACACCCTGGAGAGCACTTTGGGGCAAATCAAAATTATGTTTCACCTAATAAGACACAAGACACAATTGTGATGTGTCTCCAGCTTGTTGGAGATAGGATGTTAATTTGTTGTTGTTGCTGTGATAAAAACTAGAGCTGTATTGATGAGACCACATGACCAACTATCATTACCCATCTTTTGGAACTTGAAAAAAATATTATTATTATTATTGTTATAGCTATAAAAAGTTTGCCCTTTCCAGGAGATCAATAGACTAATTTGCTTTGGAAATTACAAGGGCACTCTATGTGTAGGTAGAGCGGCCATGTCTATTGGGAGGAATGGCCGTGTCTAGGAAATTTGAGTCATGGATGGTTTATTATCTATCTAGATGTGGAGGTAAAACTAAACGTATTATTAAAAAAAAAAAGCAAATTCTGATCTTATTACAATCTTTTTTTTTTTTCTTTTTTTTATGTGTTTTGAAGCTGCATTCGTTGAACCTTGTTCAAATGGATCCACGTGATATCCAGATATTATTCTTATCTAATCTCATCCTTTATAGCTTCCTCCCTTTATCTCTCTAGCTCTCTCTTTCTCTCTTTAAGGGAAAACCTTTGCACAACTGGGTGAAGTTAGTCCAACGTGAGGCGCCATATTGAAGATTGCACCTACCAGCATATCAACAATATTCAGACTTTTGGCTGCAATGGGGTGGCAGTGGGGGCAATTTTGGGCCGTGCATCATTTTGTCCCGGCAGGGAGCACACAAGGTGTTGAGTTTTTCGTGGGGCCAGGCGGAAGCTTATGCTTTGGATATCCCAAAAATTGGTTTAATTGAAAATTTGTCTCTAACAAAATTTAAAAGTGTCTCAATTAACTTATGAAAGATATACAACTTGGAGAATTATTGATTTAATCATTGATATTCTAAACTTGGGGTTGTGAGAATTCGAATTTTTCATTCTGCAGTAAGTCAAGTATAGATTTACTGTTAAACTGTGCTTGTAACCACAATTTTAAATTGTTTTGACTCGTCTAAAATTGTATTAATATGATTCCTGATTATGCTCATAATGTCAAAAAAAATATGTTGAAACTCATGCAGTAGGGGATTGAATTAGAGCCTAATTAATATAAATTAATGTATAGAGTTTTACAATTCTATAATTAAGCAAAAGAGCATTATGTTAATTTTTGTAGGGGGTTTTGGTCGATATAATTACCAAATTAACGAGCTAATTTTCATTATTCAGTTACATGGTCACCTTTAAAAACTCAAAGAGTATCCGAATCAGAAATCCAAGGACATAGTCTTCCACTTAAAATTAACAAATAATGTACAAGAATCCGACATTTTCGAGGTCGAATTAAAACACGATTGCGACAAATAAGAGTTTATATATATCCTTCTAGATTTGGTCAACTATGTGTTCATGGGGAGTACATCAGGTCACTCCACAGTTCAACATTTAAATGATGAGTGATACTTGCATTAATCATAAGTTAATAAAGTTGAGAAGATGTAATGTACCATCTCTTCCTGGTATTCCTTAATTTTCTTTCATTTTCATATATTTTATCTCTTTTTTTTTCATTTTTTTGGCCGGTCTGTCTATTCTCAACGGTGGCACGTTTTTAAATTATTAGATCTAGTCAAAATTATATATTTTTTTTTACAAATTTTATGGTTAAAAAATAGATATCTACTAGTGGTTACTTTTTTCAATATCTCTTAAAGAAAACTCCTTTTTTTATTTAAAAAAATTTACAAAGAGCTAGCAAAAGATACAGAAAAACATAGACGAATAGATGGGACTGATGGGAAAACCATGGCCATGAAAGGCAACTTTTAAAACTCATGGTGCAAAACAAAAGAAAGCAACTAAACATATCTCCTTGCAATACATGTACATATCCATCCAAGATTTGTACATGTAAAGGCCTAATGAGATGAAGAGGAAGACACTAGCTTCAATATTTGGAAGCCCTTCTCACTTAGTGTGACGACAAGAGTGTCGAGGCACATTAATCTGATCCTACACTTCTCCTAAGGGGTCAACTTTTTGTGTGGACGACAATCCTCCAATGGTGTCTGTATTTTCCCTCTTATAGGCCCTAAATCATCAACTTCAAATGTTGGCCATATGATTGTACTTCGGTAGCATTAATTATGAGCTATAAGGATTTATCCTTCTGAGAGATTTTTTTTTCCCCCAAATTGGATTGGTTTGGTTTGGTGCATGTATTAATTATTATGACGGCCCTATCTTATAATCATTTTTAGGTTGAAGTAACAGCTTTAGAAAATTATTAAGTTTGAAAATAACATCGTGTTTGATCATGTAGAGAGACGATGTTGCACGCATTTATGTATTGAATGAACGGACAAGTCCAAACTTTTCGTGACACTAAAGAGTTATTTTTAGTCAAACTGGTCCATAATCTATAAGCCGAATTTGTGGGCGATGGCCTATTATGATATGCCCACATTTTTTTTGTCACATTTTTCTTTCTTGCCCAATTGTTTCCATAGAAAATCAGAGAGAGAAGTACTAGTGGGTGCAGTGGAATCGTCCGTCAAGGTCCTTGAGAGTACTGTGACAGCAGATTTGATTAAGAAATCTAGTTGAAAACGATGACACTGAGATTTGAGTTTGAGTCTTTATCTTTGAGACTTGTGGTTATTATAATGGTGAAAAGAGCAGATAGAAAAAGGGGACCATTCTTATAAGTCATCCCACAATTTTTTTATTTTTTATTTTTTATCAATGAAGAAAAAATTGACCATGCACATATGGTCTGAGTGCAACTATCATCATCAATCCCCACACTCACATAGGCTTCTAGATTCCAATACATTAAATGTAGATATATACATCTATAGTTTAAAGATGTGTATAGTGAATAGAAATCCTATTTGGTCCAAGGTAATATATTTTATGCATTGAAAGTTGAAACTTTATAATCCACAAAATTTTGTCACACTAATTAGGATGTTTCTAATAATTTTTGCAGGCTATTTATTGATCAAGCTGATAACCTTGTATTATTTTAAAAACCTCGGTCTAATTAGCGATTTTTCGAGAGAAAAAAGAGTTAGAGGATAATCTCGACGTTTATGCACGTGCAGTGTTGCACACCACACGTTCATACGGATACTACCACTGCCCCGACAACAAGGTATGGGGATTCCATTTTGATGGGCCAAACTCATTTGACTGCCCCCAGTGTCTAAAGAGGGAAAAGAAGAAAAGAAAAGAAAGTTGTTAAACACTTGATATATATATAATGTGTCTATTCCTTTAAGCTTTAAAAGGGTCACTGCTCAATAATTTTTGGTGGGACTTGGGATTATTTAGTACTTGTTTAGAGATTCTAAAATTTTTGTTTTTAAGTTTTTTTTTTTTTTTGTTGGAACTCATGCTCGACAAAGACTCACCCTAGATCACAGAGAAAAGAAAATAAAAAAAAAGTTTGTGTTATCAATTGTAATTCATGGTGATCCACTCATTTATGTGTCTGAGTAGTGATTAGTTTAGGATTGTTTTTTATATGCTCCGGCAGATGTTAATGACCTTTATCTTTCTCATTTGGATTTTCCAAGCCCATTTCTGCTTTAAATATATGGCTGCAAAATTTCTAAGCTTTCTTTTTCTTTTTTTTTTTAAGGGAATTTTTCTTTTACTTTTGGTTGCATATAATTTTATAGCTTAGTAGAAATGAGCATGCATGTGTGTGCTAATAACAAGTTGAATATAATAGCTATATGGATATTGTATAGTGGTAAATTTACGCCTGTTTCAAATTTAAATAAGTTGAAATTCTAACCGTTTTTAAAAATTATAATAAATTGGATATTTGTATAAATTATTAACTTTTGCGCTAACTCTGCAAAAAGATATTTATATTATAACTTGATGAAAACGAAGCTCCACCAAGGAGGAGGCAGCCAAATATTACTGGGCCATGGTAAATCTAAGCAGGTAATAGATTGCGCTTGTAACTTTTCATTATATTTTATAGAGTGACTTACACGCTTACAAAGTGAGGTTGTGGGATATTTTCCTATCTACCACATATTATTATAATAAATAATATATATATATCTATATATATACTTATATATGCGCATGTAAGTGTGAGATATATAGCTAGTAATATACATGTCCATCCATATAACCATAGCCAACAACCACTTGAGAGCTAATTTCCATCTATTTCAACCTAGAACCCTAGAATCCAAGGAAAAGAAAAAATTAAATAAAGCACATCTCTTTTGCCCCCCACCATCCCCAACACAAACATCTGGTTTTCACAGCATGAGAAAGGGATTGGTTTTTTTTTTTTTTTTTGAAAGAAAAAAAAAAACACTTTGTTGTTTCCCTTGTACCCCACTCTCTCCATTGTGCATAACTAAAAAGCACAAATTACCATCAAGTGGGTCCCTGCCAAAAAACTCCAAAATCTTCTCCATCATATATAGACATATACACAGATTAATGCTATAGACAGAATTAAAGAAGGAAAAAAAATTTTTTGATAATAATAAAGTGACCTTCCCACTGCTCTCAATGATTTCAAAAGCCTATTAATCTCTCCATATTATCCCACAAACTGCCTCCCTTTTCTTTTCATGCTTCCCCATCCCAAAATAAATACCCTTCACCACAACTAGTGACACTATAACTAATTCCAAACCAAAGTGTCACAATATTACACATGCATAACACATCACCAAATTATAGATTTTGAGAGAGTTTGTCATATATTCTCACAATTATCATTTAAAAAAATGTCTGTGGCAGGCATTTCTGTAGCTGATCACACGGATAAACTTCACAAGAAATCGTTCCACCAGAGGAACGATTCCGGTGAGCTCGACGTGTTCGAGGCGGCGAGGTACTTCTCCGGATACAATGAAGCCTTAGGCAACAATGGCTCATCATTTACTCAGAAGATGATGATGAAGGATCAAGATCATCATCAGTATCAGTACCATCATCATAGAGGCTGGAGAGGAGGAAGAATTAGCCTTGACATGCCAATGAGAAATGTTCTTAACGATCCTCATCATCAGCAATCTCTTCATCATCATCTAAGTCATCACCATCAAATGGTGATGCAGGATAATAACAAGCAAAACAAGGACAAGAAATACAAGCAGCCAAGCTCACCGGGAGGGAGGCTAGCCAGTTTCTTGAACGCCCTCTTCAACCAATCAGCATCAAAGAAGAAGAAGTCAAAGTCAACGACTCAGTCAACGAAGGATGAGCAAGAGGAAATTAGCCCTGGTGGTGGGATGAGGAGGAAGAGGAGGAGCAGCATAAGCCATTTTCGGAGCTCGAGTACCACCGATTCGAAGTCGATTTATTCGTCTTCGAGCTCGGGGTTCAGGACACCACCGCCTTACGTCAATGCCCAAACCCCCACAAAAAGCTACAATGACCTCAGGAGCTTGTCTGATCAGAAGCAAGTTCTGTCCTTGTCCTTGTCCTTGTCAAAGCACAACAACAAAAACAACATGAAATCTTCAGCCAATAATGTTGATCATGATCATCAAGTCCTTGACCATGAGAAAAGAGAGAGAGACTTGTCTTGGTTGGATCATGCAGATCAGAAGTTCAAGTACAGCATTAAGGATCAGAACAAGAATAATAGTCTAATGTTGGAGAAGGACAAGAATTGGATGGACAAGCATCCATCAGAGAAGAAATTAGGAAACCCTTTGAGGAGATTTGATGATGATCATGATGATGGTGCAGAGAGTGATTCAAGCTCTGATCTGTTTGAATTGCAGAACTATGATTTGGGTTGCTACTCAAGTGGCCTACCAGTTTATGAAACAACCAACATGGATAACATCAAGATATCATCAGGAGCACCAATTTCCACTGCCTAGCTCTCACTGTGATATATATATATATATATATATATATATATATATATTAGAACTACTTTTGTATATTTATATGTTTTTTACATATATATTTTCACTAGCCGGAGATATAGCTAGCTAGTTGATTTGTTTAAATTTACATCTTATTGATGATGTTAGAAGTTGTGAGAGTGAAGAAATATTTCCTTGATTTTCAATGCTTTTTTTTTTTTCAATCTTCGCAGCTACTTTGGAAGTTCTTTTCATGTTTCTTCTTCTTTTCTTTTTTTTTTTTTAATTTCTTTTTTTGGTGTATGTGTACAATTTGGAATATTTGTTTGTCTTTATCCTTTTTTCTGCTTCTTTTTTGGAACTATATCATGGATTATTGCTGGAACAACAGAAGTAAGTAATCCATTTTTCTTCTTTGTGGCCCTTGACTATATTATTTGCCAGATAAGCAAAGATTTTTATTTCCTCACTATATAGATAATCACAATTAAGTATATTGTGGAGAAGTTAATAAATCATCACATCATGTGATGAGATTCCCATCTGTTAATGTTGACTTTAGGCAATGAGCTAGCAATCATATTATGCGACATTAGATTGATGCTTTGTCCCTTGCCATTGGGTGTGAATAAAATATGGATAATACGTAATACATATTTCGGAATTTTTTTGGGATATAAATAAGCCTTCTAGCACGCATGATAAATTTCATGTCTCCTTGTCTTGGCTCACTAAGCTTACAAAAGATTATGTTCAATTTATTAGATACTATAAACTCATATTATTATTTTAAAAAAGAAAATACTCATATTTATTAATCAAAAAAGAGTCAAAGATAGACAATTAAATATCCCAAATCTCCATTTGGCTTGTATGCAAACATATAATAAGTTGGATAATATCTAAACAATAAATAGTAGCTTTGTTTTTTTTTCTGTGTTTAACTCTTAATCATGCATGTACAAGCCTAGCTCACAAAAAGTGTCAATATTGAATACATACACACATACATATATATATACATATAACGAAGTTACATACAAACGAGAGTAGAGAGTCATCCCACTTCAAACTTTTCCTTCTAATATATGGAATCTGAAAAATTTTTAATGTACTTCTCCTAAATTTAAAAATTATATGTTTGTCCCATCTTATAATATGTAAAACTCTCACTTGAAGTTATGAAATGTGATAAAATTTTTAATATACGCGCCTATCTCTCTACACTTTTTTTTTTTTTTCGGCCTCCGCCATTCCGTTTGCTGTATATATATATGTAGAGCAACATAATACATTACATTAAGTGCTACATTTTATACGATTAATATATATATACACGCACACATTAATACCTTGGGACGCAAAATTCGAAAGGTCTAGACAGTGTGATTGATCATGGTGCACTCCATCTCACGTGCAATGATGATACGGAATCATGTTGATATTTTTGACAGGGCCAAGAAAATCAATCCGTGTGTACCCCCTTCCTTAAAGGCTAAAATTTCAATTAATTGAGAGAGATCAGATATCATTAAATTAATTGATTTTTATCTGTCTAATCAGATGATCATTATTAAAAAGCAATTCCTACTTATTAATATTCTGTCTATTGCTATTGTTCTTACTTGAAAACCACTCTAATATGAATAACACGTCAAGATCATAACCAACTTTGATCAGTTTCTACTTACCACAATCATTCAACCCAAGGATCGTCCAATTATTACTTTTGAACTTTTCCATATATATAAACATATCATATATATATATATATATGCATATATTATTTTCCAAGTTACATGTTATTTGTCTGATTGATGAAAAAAAAAAAAAACCAAAATAAGCCATCGAATAGGTTAGGGATCGCTGCAGTATTTGTATGCGATCAACAAGTTTGTTAAGGAATTGTCGCTTTGGAGAAAGATACGAGTAGTCTCTATCTCAAGCAAAAACTTTTGTTATGAGCAGACATTACACTAACCATTTGATAAATGGATTTTAATTAGTAATTTGATTTAAGTTGTATGATTTAAATTAGCATTTGAATTAGTGATTCCGAATTGATGTTTAGATATGCATTTAAATATTAATCTGAATATGAAATAAAGTTAAAATTTGTGTTTAGAAATGTAGTGAAAATAGTTTTTGATTTATTAACAAATTTAATAAAATATTAATGCTGATTATCCTAAAAAATATGTAATATGTATATTAATTTATTCCTCTCTGCACTCTGAATACAATGAAAAAAGAATCATCTCAATTGGATATCAAATGAAGAAGTTATGATTTTTTTCCTTAAATATAGGAAAAAGAATTTCAACTTTTATTGTAACAAAGATTTTCGAGTATCAAGAATTTAGAGAGGAGTCAGAACATTGAAAACTTAGATTCTTGATACTCTTTTGATTCAGGTTTTAAAAGAAACAAACACATATCTAAAAAATTATTGATACTTGAATTTAAATTTGAGTCCATTAAATCTAAAGAATACCTAAAGCAAACTTGCCTTTGTTATAAGTGGCAATGAACGGCCAAACTTTCTGGCTCTTTGCTTGCACATTTGTAGGATTTACAAGTCTAAAAAGTTGGAGTCATTAGCATTATACATACATGCATATGTGTGTCTCTAATATATAGGTATTGCGTAGCATAGCCTTTAAGAAATTATCTATAACAAATAATGATGTTGCCAAAGACCAAGGTATTGTGCCTGGGGCAACTAACTAGAAAAAAAAAAAAAATTGAACGCCATGATAAGGCATGCATATTATTATATAAATCCAAACATGTGTGTATGGGTGTGGATATATAAACACATAAAGGCCTTTTCATGATCTTTTTATAAAGACTGCCTCCAACATAACATGCATAAATTAAATCGTAACATGAAAAAAATTAAAAGTCATTGAGTATAACATTAACGTTAGAGACAGGAACGGAGCTACACATAGACCAAGATAGGCAGGCGTCCTTGAGCTTTTTGTCTTTCAATATAGTATATAAAATTTTATAAAAATTACTTTCCATCCCTTTGAAATTTTTATATCTCATTTATTTAATTTTTCTTTATAATATTAGTGTACGCTCGGTCTGTCTTAATTAAATTTTTTGGCTCTGTCCTTGATTGGAGAGAGATACTTAATGTCCAGAAATGTACGTTGAAAAGCAGAACAAAACCTATCATTCATCTCATACGATTCAATGACTTTCATGTCACATTTTTTATATCAAATAATGGTATTCAGAGGGTCATAGACATAGAGAAAGCTTTTACAGATGATACATGCATGGATACATATCATGCCCAATATGATGATGCATGGGGCACAAAAAAAGGGGGCCAGAAGAAGCAATGAAACTAATTGAGAGTGAGTGGAGGGCCCAAACATATAATTCAATGTAGGATGTTGTAACCAAGTTTGATGGCCACAAACAAACACACGCACTGACAGGCTATATATGCGTGCATTATGGAGGGGAAGAAGAGAGAGAGGACGTGGGTAGGCTTTTTTTATTTTTTAATATGGTCAATCAAATCCTTCTTTTCTAGACTTTAAAAAAATTCTTCTTTTCTTTTTCTAAAAATAAGTAAATAAATAAATACCTGCCAAAGTGGAGATCACACAAGCCCCATTTACCATTGGTTCGCACAGAATTTTAATCATTATTCATGTATTTATCTTTCTTCAATTATTTTGCTTGCACCTAATTGATTAACTAACTTTAGTTCACTTGTAAATTTAAAACTTAATTAAATCCTTATAAAAATCCACATGCATGATCAAAAAGGTGACAATTACATTATGACACACAATATAATAGTGCCTCAAGACAAGAAAAAGCTACTGACATAAAATTTCAATTTTACGAGAACTTCTACAGAAAAATAATATATTGACAAAATTCAATAATCAAATACAAATTTTACTAGGGTTTTTAAGAAGAGTGGCTAAAACAAAAACTAAAATATGTAGTATGTAAGAGTTTTGCACTATAGTTTACTTTTTTATTACTAAAACATGTAAAAGCTTTATATTGCAACAATAAAAATTTTTGTTAAAACTAATTTTATCAAAAACAATATCGTTGCTTAAAAAAAACTATGCATGTATTGCCTTCACATAAAATTAAGTATATATATTACAACCTTTGAGATCGAAAATTTGAAATGTCGTGTGTGAATTAGCATTAAGTGTGACATGTGGCTCGTAAATGAATGAATAAATAAATAAATAAGATATATTAACATAAAACATTTACCACTGATGTATCAAGTGCGAAAGGTCCAACTAACTTATGCAAAGTCCTTTAATCATTCATAAAGGAAAGAAAAGAGAGTGATGCAAAAGTCATGCCGACAAATGAGCGGATCCACGTACAAGCATTAATGCCACAAGCAGCTTTAACTTATGTTCTTCTAATTGTAAAATTTATGTTTAATCACCTCAATCAACGCGTGCTTTGGAACTGGCAATTTGCATTATTTGAGCAAAAAAATGCTAACATCTCATTCCTTGAATATGAATGTGTGTGTGTGTGTGTGTTTGAAAGTAAGGATCTGTTGTGATATCGAAAAATATTTGTTATAGTTGTGTTGTTAATTAAAATCATTATGTGATCAGAAGCTGTTTAATGCATTAGATAAGCCATTGTGGTATTTATTTTCTTTTTCTTAACACACCTAAATTTTCTTGCAACTATTTATCTACTTTTTTCAAATCCCTTCTAAGAAACAAAATACAAATATGGAAAAAAAAAAGTCAAATTAATGTTGTTAATTTTCACTACTACAAATCAAAAATAAGAGGACGCCTATTTAACAATGTTTATAAAAACCCGTCGTTTAATGCGTTTAAAAAAGTGCAACATGAGAAATTCTGTATTTTGAAATTTTGTACGAGAACATTAGACATTGGTTTTCTAGGAATCATTGTCTAAAGTATCACACTAGATTTTTAGGAAAACATCATCTTATGTTCATGAATAATAGGCGAGATTTTTCCCGCTCATCTTTTCTTGAAAATTTTTGACTTTTTTCATCCCTTACTTAAATTACTGATACTCTCTTTCATTCCACTCTATTTAATTTATAAACTCTAAGGTTTTTTACTAAAAACCCCTCTGTCTAAGCTTTCTCTATCTCTATCTTTTTTGCCTCCTAATTTTCTTTTTAATTCTATCCTTTCAACTCTTAACAATTTTCTATAACCCTTACTTGCTCAACCACTGCCACCAAGATCCTCATTACCATGTCTTTGAATTGTCAACCTCCTTGACACTCCATCATATCTGTCACTATCATCATCCTTGTCACTGCCATCACTCTATTAAGCACCAAAATTTGGTATTTTGTTTTCTTTAACTTTATGTCATTTTGTTTAGATTTATAGTTTTTTTGTATTTGATTAGGTATCTTTTGTTTTTAGATTCTGCAGAGAAACTTTGTTTATAGTTTTAGGAATATAATTGTGTTATATCCATATTGATATGACAAGAAGAATTTATAACACATATGTTTGAAAATTGTTATGTTATTTATGAGATATGAATTAATTTAATTAAAGAAGATGACATGAATTTGTGATAATGTATGAAGAAATTATTCTTTGAGAAGAATAAGTTTCGGTGAATTTTTTTATTTTTAAAAGCACAATAGATTACTATTTTTGCAAAAAAGATCGTCTAATGTGTGTTCAATGACATATTAGACAACGATTTCTTAAAAAAAAAATTGTCTAATGTAAAGAAATCACACCTAGGTAGATTTTAGACTATGATTAAAAACCATTGTGGAAAGTAAACTACATATTACAACGCTGGATAAGATGACGATTTAGGTATATGACGGTTAATGATCCGTCTGTAATAGCGTTTCTCTCACTTTATATTGGGAAGTTGTAAGAAATATCATATTTTATAAAACTTTGGTAGCAAATGTATGTAAAATTTAAGATGTAAGTATGCTAATTTAAGATGTCCTCTTTTTAATTATAGTAATTTTGAAAAATTCTTTTAAAAATTAAAAATTCTAGATATGCCCTTCTCACTCTTTGTCTCTCTCTCTCTGCCACCATTTCTCGATCTCTCCCCTCTCCACCATGGCTTACGAAGCCAAAGAACGTTGAGCCTCAATGATGATGCCACCAATGACGCTTCTGATTTGGCGAACATAGTTGAGCCACTCATCGGAGGAGATCGCATGCCTCTGGATGAATGGGATCTCTCATTGCTTGATATGACGAAAGAAGATTATGAGATTGGCTTAGTTATCGATTATCTTTGTCTTCTCACGAGCAGTTCGTCGAGCCGTTGCCGTAGAGGAGATCGTGACTGCACTTCGTCGTTTCGCACAAGTTCGTCAGTTGGACAATGATGCAAGGCTCAGACTTGGACGTCAATGCGTGGCTCAACTAGGCAGGGACTACGAACGAGAGGGACAACAAGACTGCAATGCCACCGGTAGCATGGAGGTTATGGGGCAGAGTCGAGAGAGAAAAAAGAGGAGAAAGGAAAAATAAAGGTATTTTAGACATTTTAATCGTAAAAAACATTTAAAATGCTATTTAATAAACTTGTTCTAAATATCTTATATTAATTTAGATTACTTTCCTAAAATTATTATTTCCCTTATTCGTCTTTTTTATATTTTTCTTCTTTTGTTGTAAATAAAAGAAATATCAAATGTAGCAAAAGAGAGATTCATTATGATAAGTATTGTTATCTTAATTCATTGCTTTTGGTCTTCTAAAATGATTTTAGTGACAATATACAGAAACATGGTAACTATGTCAAACATATATAACAAAAATTTTCATAAAATATTTACAATAGAATGCTATAGAGTATGCTAATTTAATACTTAATAAATATATAATTTTATGTTTACTCGGTTTAAGTGATTAAATTAGAGATCGTCTATAGAAATTGTTCTCTGTATGAAACTACCGCCTTTCTCGCCTAGTTTTTGACATAATATCAACACATGAGCAAAACGAGACTAAGAATTGAAGAATCCTTTTTCTCTTTTTCTCTTTATTCTACATGCCTACTACTAGGGAAAATTGACAGGAAATTTTATAGTCTAATCAAGACTCTCAATTGTATGTCACATGAATAAAGAAGACCTCTATTTATAGAAAATGAAAGACTCAATTAATTTTGTAAACTTCCTTCATTTTAATTTTAAATATCACATACTTAATTGAAATAAAAGAGGTAAGTTTCTCTGTCCTTGTATGTATGTAGCACCACACACATCGAGAATCTCTTTGTACTTATAGCACCAATCACCTATCAAGAGAGACAAAATACTGCTTGTTACCTAATCTGATTTGTTTTCATGAGTCAAATTTTTAATTTTGAATAAATCATATTTATCGAAATTTAAAACTCGTAGACATAAGAAACTTAATAAACAAGCCTTGGACTACACAAAGAACCATTCTCAGTGCCTATATACACCACACACAGTGGTGGGACCCATTATGTGTTTTTTAAAATTAATTAATTATTTAATAAATATTTATTTATTATTAAATAATTTCATTATGTAGTAATTATAAATTAATTCACAATTAATGTATTTGAGTGATATTTAATTTTGAATTTTATAATTCCAAATTTATTAATTAAATTAATAATTCTTCTTATTCAAATAATGTTTACAAGAATGGCGAGGAACTAATGAACCCATAACTCCAACCTCCTATAAAAGTAATATATTAATTAAATTTTATAATTTATATATTACTCTTTTATTAATTTTAATGTTATTTTACTAAAAACTTGAAATTGCACTTTTGAAATTATAAATATAATTACTTATTTTTTATAGTCGTCCATTTGATATAGTCATTGCATATTAATTGATCCTCTATTTATAATTAAAGCTAGGTAAAATCTATAAACCTCTTAATTACTTACTTATCCTTGAGTGTCATTGATTCTCTAATGAATAATAAATTCATAAACTTAATCACAAATTTGAGTACTCATATCATTCAGACACGAGTCAATATTCAAAAGAATTATTTATTTACCATTCATTAAAGAATGAATAGATTCCATCTTATAGCATTGACATTCATGGCTACTTTCTTCTTTATACCTCCAAAATACAAGGGATATAATTAAATTCTTGAATCAATACCAAATAAATTAAAAGACATGATTTTATAATATGAGACTGCTAACAATTTAGGAGTAAGATAATCTTATATATGTCTATTAGTCGATGTTAATAGAATTTGTTATATTTCAACAAAGATTATTTAGTTGTTTACGTCAAATCATGTCTCAATCCTATATAATCTTATCATGTACGGTATATTCATTTAATGATTCATTATATTAATGATTTTGATAAAACTATTATATTCTCAATAGAAATAACATGCACTAATAATGCTCAATTAAAGATTCTATTCTTTAATTAAATATTTAATTAGGGGAATAATACAATGAGAACTTTCTAAAAGTTCGTGCTGATGGGATCTTTTTTTTTTTTTTTGTTAATGAGGCATTTATTCTAAACGTTGGATTCAAAATCAAGGGTCCAAAATCATATTAAATAGAAGTAACAATGGATCCAACGACACTTGATAAAAACCATTTTTTAATCAAATAACTACCAACAGAAAATAAAAATACTTAAAAATTTTACCTGAAAAAAATTAAAAATAACTAAAAAAATACTTTAAAAAATTTAAAAATGAACTCTGGCATGTCATCGGAGGCGTTTCACGACCAAAGCTCACCTCCACACCATCCTCGTCTCCACTGGTACCCTACCAAACACCCTTTCTTCCTTGGAACCAATGATGGCATCTCCATCCCATCGTGATTCACAACCCACAGCTTACAATAGGCGATGGAATCATAATAGAGGCACCATGGTTCATGAAGAAATCATAGTTTGTGAGCTAATATCTTCATCTCAACGATAGATGGGTTGGGAGCACACCAGTCTATCCATGTCTCTGTCCTTGATGAGATCTTGGTGAGCTTCGCTCTGTCGTCATGATTCCATGGCAGATGACATTTGTATGAGTGACAACGCAAAACAACTGTCACGATTGTCGATGAAGGCAGGTGACTAGCCATCGTGTTTATCGTGACCATCGCGACTTGCCATCGTGTCTTGGGTCGTCGGCGACCCCTACACCAGCGACAATGAAGGTGATCTGAACTCCTCTTTCCTTTTCTTTATTTTTTATTTATTTTTAGGTTTCTAATAGATTGGGTTGGTGTCTATGGATTCACCAAAACAATGTAAGCTTATTTATCTTTAACCATTTGATGTACGTCCAATGGATACAAAACAAGCCTCATAAATGTTCACATTGTAGAAATCCCCATAAATTATATATCATTGACTTTTTAATTATCATCATTAAATATTATTATTTTATATACACTTATATACAATATTTAAGGTCATATAGATAATTATAGAATTTTAATAATATTCATAAAATATTCAAAATATATATACACAAATATAAAAATTCACTTTATTGTTTATTAATATATCCTTTACAAAAACATCACATTTATTAAAGGTATCTATCCTAACAATTACATTATTACTATAGTTTGAAATTTAATCTTAATTATAAAATTATTTCCATTTGCATAATTTCATGATTTGTCACTTATCATTCCCAAAAAAAAAAAAAATTTACTGGTTTTGAGAATAAAGCTCTTTGATTTTGGAGGTCCACGAGTTATAGTCTATACGCACGAGAAAAAGGAAGGAAAATTACATTAAATAGCATAATTCAATTCTTAATGTAAACAAATAATATACTTTTAAAAATATTTAATTGAATAGCATTTTTGAAATTATGTGCTCTTTTTAAACACATAAATTTTTAATTTTACCATCTCTTTTTTCTTTTTTTTTTTCTCTTTTCTTTCTTTTTGTTTTGGTTTTTCATAATCTCAATGTTGTTTTGTGTTTTTCTCTATGTTATTTTATATCAAAATAATTTTCATTTTAATCTAAATAGACTATTTACTTAATATTGTTATATTTTAGTCTATTTATTTTTAATCTCAATAAATAATGGTTTAATTCCCTCATTCTCCCAAAAAAGAGCCTCTTTGCTTGCATACAATAGATCAAACACTAAATGCTAATGGACTTAGATCCTTTTCCCACGTGGGATAGGCAATTTTTTTTCTTTATAGAGTGTTTATCAAACTAGTTTGAACAGAAAAAATTAGTTCAAATATTGTAGCATATAACAACTTTATATTGTAACTATTTTTTATTTTACCATATAGTACGTGAGAACTTTATACTATTATTAATTCAAACCAATGAACCAAATTTTCTATTAGTTTTTCCAACTTCATATGTATCATTTAAGTATCAATTTCTTATTCATCCATACATTATTTTGCGTATATAGATATACTATTTCGATATTTCAAAGAAAAAAAAAAAACAAATTTTTACCTTGACTCGTCTAATACATAGTATGACCTACTCAAAATGATACTACAATATGATTTTTACAAGTCTTTTTTTCAACGTAGAGTACTGCTAACTAATTTTGTCCGATCACATACATGTTGTTATAGATAGATATAGATGTTGTGACAGATCACGTACTACACTACAGAAATATATGATTGAATGCAACATGATACAAATACTTGGGGGAATTAAATTACCATGTCTTCAACTTTTTGAGGTAACATCACAATTCACGTCCGTACACTGGCTCATGTGTACATTAAATTTGCCTAGGCTACTGTATTTATTGGAGTATTGTTTTATAAATATTTTGCCACCACAGTTAGCCGGACTTTTTTTTTTTTTTTTCCAGTAGGAGCACTATAAAATAAATAACCATAAAATTTTTATCAAATGGATACACAGTTATATACTTTTATAATTAAGTAAGGCTATTTTTTTAAAAATAAAGGACACAGTAAACTCTTTCAAGTATTCAAGAAAGGCACAATTATTGTTTTTTCTTAAAAAATAAGAGTAATGCCAAATTTTTTGAGAAAAAAAAAGTAAGGCAAAAATACAATTTTAACACTTGCCCCTGCCACTGGCCAGTCTATTTATAAATACTCACATATGACTCCTCAGCAAAAAAAAAAATAAATAAATAAAATAAAAGCAAAAAAAAAAAATTCCATAAAAATTTTTTTAGGGTAGCCACCAATTTTCTTCTGTTTTTCTTTGTAGAAGAGTATAGATTGAAATGATTGATGAGTTCTAGTTTGGATGCTTGTCTTCCACAACATGTGGATTAATTTATCATCAGAAACAATGACATCAAATAATGAAGGGGGGAAAAAGGGACCAAACTCATATGTATTTTCAAAAACAGTGAACTTGAGGAAGAAGCTGACAAAACTTTTCTGTCATCGATGAAAGCCCAAAAAACAAAAGAATGCATGTGAAGTCAAAACTATTTCATTGCATTTGATCGTCAGCTCACAGTCTCTATTCCTTAATCAAAAGTAAAGTAATGCTTTTGATCAAAATGCACGTCATTTTTAGTACCATTATTATTATTAATGGTGTTGCTGTTTTTAGTGTCTGAAAATAATATCTGAATATTACTAGTTGTAGCAAAGTTGTAGACATTATTGGCTCTCCTTCGACGTTCCGACAGTTCCACAAGACCAACAATGAAGCGTCTTAACTGGACTCTACATTTATGGGCCAGAACTTCAAGGCCGACTCAGGTGTTAACAACCAGTGTGGTTGTTCAAAGCCCTAGATCATATGAGGGTGTGAGTTATTGGCCCAAGGTTATCACCGCCAAACTCAACCTGGAAAAAAAAAAAAAAAAGCAACCATCTTATTAAAAATGTCCTTCAACAAACCACTTATTAAAACAACTCCTTTGTCAAATATTAGGGATTTATTAAGAGACCAAATTATCCTTCCTCTCGAAATAGAACCTGACAACTTCTATCTCAAAACCTGCCTTTGGTTGCCTAAACGGATGTCAGATTATAACCTGCCAGGTTTTGACTTAAAACTTACAAAATTCTAACCCTTTTTTTAACAAAGAAGCATCAATCGCCTTTGGTTGCTAGCATAGGTGTAACACCCCAAATTTTAAGCTAGTGGTCTAGTTAAGATTATATGAATATGTTTTATTTTTACCACTTATGCATTTATTTATTTATTTTTACTTATGAAATTGTCATGTGTTTATAGGATGATAAAACTTCATGCAAAGGTGTCATATATATATTTTGTACGTTAATTTTTAAGTATTAATACGTCTATATATAAAGAAATATATGTTTCTATATATAAGAATAATTTGTATAAAAATAAAAGAATGGAAAGTTCTGTTATATATTAATGTAATGTGCACAATATTTTGTACTATTGTATAATTGTAGTGGATAATGACTAACGTAATTTATGTATATGTGAGTGTGTGTTTGTTGCGGTATAATTTTGATTTATTGGCATATTATCTTCTCTTTTCTTATTTCTTATGGGGGAATAGTTGGCTTTTTATGTGATTGGATAATAATTATTGATTGATTAGCATATTTTTGTATTTATTTCCTCATTTAAGAAATGAAATGTTTGACTTTTGATTGATTGAATTTAATTGATAAGGTTTCCTACTTTTGAAAGTTGATATATGGTAAGTAGAAGCTATTTGTTGATTCTTTCCCTAATTCCTCTCTAATCCCACGTGTAAATTGCCTCTAATTAGTCACGATATTGTCATTATATTTTGATAGTTGACTTTTTAATGATAATTAGAATTCATGATAGGTTTCCTATTTTGATAATTGAAATTAGGCAAGTGAAGCTAATATTGTAATCTGAAATTATCTTTAATTCTTTTATTCCTTTATTAGATGATTGTTGACTTATTTAAAATTCTATTCATGGATAGTCAAGATACTATCATTATATTTTCCTCTATTGAACCATTTACTTTTCGCTAATTTCTCTCTACCTTTCTGGGATACACTTCATCTTGGTATAACATTTATAATATATTGATTATTATTTCCTTATCCATCATTTCTTCATTTCTTACCCGAGTTGCTCTTTCCTTTTATATCTCTCACAAGTTCTCTCACCCATTTTGCTACAGTTTCTTCTACTCCTTCTTCTCTTTCTTTATTTTGTTGCATAGAGTAAGAATGTGAGAAAATAAGAGGGAATGATAGGTGAGCTAGAGGAAAGAAAGAAAGACATTATAGAGAGATGTTTATGCGAGACTTAAGAAATAAGGGGATGAACCATGAGGGAATAAGGAAGAAACCAAGAAGAGAAAAAGAAATAAAAGATTAAGGGAACAGAATGTTTAAGGAGACATATGAATGCATGAAGAGAGGATACAGAATCATGAAGGTGTTCAATGGCTTTCATCGGAATATGAAGATATATATTATGTGATGTGAAGAATGAATGAATGATGAAGTATAGAACCTAAGATCTTAATGACTAAACAGTTTGAGTAAGTATACCCTCCACTACATCACTTGAACAATAGTATGTTTTAAAGTTATGTATGTTGTTATGATGAATATGTTTAAAGATGTTTTTGATAATTTTTCATGAGTATGATGTGAACTCTCTTGTTGTCATGAACCAGTCACGGTATTCATGTTTATATGGTCAAATCCTTGAGGAAGAAATAAGTTCCAAGATAAGAACCATTTATGTATGTATGTTATGGGTTCTGACTGCTTGAGATTAACGTTATGCTACGGGTCCAAAACCTACAATTAATATATTTTTATGAAAGTATGTTTTTATGTGGAACTACTACTGTTTACTTACTAAGCATTATGCTTATATAGTTCTCGTGATGCAGATGAGCTTCTAAGTAAGGATGTAGATGACTGAGCAAGAATGGTTCAAGGTCTCATGACGAGTCTAAGCTGCAATATATATTTCTAAGTATTTATTTGATGTTATTAGAAACTAAGAATGGTTATTGAGGACATTTAGGAAATTTTTAAGCTTTTGTACAAGCGTTGTAATCTTAATATTTTCGTTGCTAATGATAAGATAATTTTCATATTAAGGTTGAGTTAAGGTTTGATTTTTTTTTCTATCGTGTCTTTAATTGGATTGCCAAACTAGACCATTTTCACATGCACAAACGAATGACGAGTGGCGCTCCTCTCCTCTCCTATCTTTCCTCCTAGGGGAGGGGGGAGGGGGTCGCTACAACAGGTACCAAGTTGTAACCTGTTAGGTTTCAACTTAGAACCTACACTACAAGAAAAATTACATTTAACGACATATTATTTACGACATTTAGTTTTTGAATTTCGTTGAAAAGTATATACAACGACATCTCTAACAAACATATCGTTAATGACATTTGAAACAATAATTGACGACATCTATACAGGCACCGTATTAAAGGTCTCTTTTACGATAATAATTTAGTGTCGTTAAATCATTTAACGATAAGTAAGAGATGTCCTTAAATTCTTGGAGATTCTATGACACCCCTTATATACGACATCTTGACCAATGTCTTCTATAAGGGGTGTCGTAGTTTAGTGTCGTTAAATTATTTAACGATAAATAAGAGATGTCGTCAAAGGCTTAGAGATTCTACGACACCCCTTATAGACGACATTGGTCAAGATGTCGTATATAAGGGGTGTTGTAGAATTTTCAAGGATTTGATGATATCTCGTACTTGTGGTTAAATAATTTAACGACACCAAACAATTATCGTTAAAAGGAGACCTTTAATACAACATCTATATAAATGTCGTCAATTATTGTTTCAAATGTCGTTAACGGCATGTTTGTTGGAGATGTCGTTGTCTGTACTTTTCAACGACATTCAAAAACTACATGTCGTTAAAAGTAGTTTTTCTTGTAGTGCTATCAGATTATAATATATTTTTTTTGAAACAAAAAAGCACCAACCACCATCAATCCCTAACGCAATTGCCGAGTTATAAGCTACAAAATTCTAACTTAAAATTTACCAGATCCTAACATTTTTTAACCTACTAGATTCTGACTCAAAATCCTTGGGTTCTTTTTACGAACTAATTGAAACCCACCAGATTTCAATACAAAACCAGCTAGAACTCACATGAACCCGTCAGGTTCTAACATAAAACTCACTAGATTTCCTCCCAAAACTCGCAAGAACTCTGTAAAAAGCTATTACAAAAAAAAAAAATACACAAAACAAAAACATTCCAAAATTTTCTACATCTTCAAATTCCAAAAAATTCATATCCACCAACCACTTAAAGAAACTAAAACCTGGAAAAAAAATAAAAATAAAAAGAAGCATAAAAATGGAAAGAAGAAGAAGAACAAAAATAAAAACTAGAACTGATGGCAAGATCCTCCATCGTAGATCGGAGGTTGGAGTGAACTCCAGTCAAGCTTGGATTCGTCATTGGTTTGTCGCGGATATGTCGCGACGGCGTCGATCAGAGAGAAGGAAGAACATAAGTGACGGAAATGACGGCGTCGTCCTCGACAAGCAAAAGAATCTCGGAGCTTCGCGACTTGATAGCGAGGATGAACTCCGATAGTGACGGAGAGAACGTTGTCATCCTCAGCCAGCGAAGGAGCTTCACGACTCAACAATGACGATGAACTCTGACAGCGATGACTCGCAACTATCGAGATCTGTTGAAGAAGGCTGACTCAACTCAATGACTCGATGGCGACAATCAGGGTGAGACTGGGGAAGGCAGACAATGATTTAACAGCGGATCAGTTAAAGGATCTGAAATTGTGGGTAGGCACGACAGTGAAAGATCTGCTTTTTAGCTGCTACTAGTGACATATCCAGTTGAAGATGGGTGATTAGGTTTGTGCAAGAAGAGAAAGAGAGAGCGGAGAGAATAGGAGAGAGGCGAGAAGAGAGAGAAGAAAGAAATTTGGAGAGAGAAAGAGAGGGGGGGCATATTAGAGGGGGTGAGAGTGAGATAAGAGCAAGGTGAAAGAGAAAGAGTAGAGGGAGAAAAAAAATATATATATATAGTTAGGATTTGTTTTTATTTTGTTTTTAAACTAAAGATAAAAAGTTAATTAATAAATTAAAATTTTAAAAAATAAATTTTAAAAGGGTAGTTTTGATTAGTATTTAGTAACGTGGTGGGCTGTCAATTGAACAAATTATATTTTGTCATCTCTGTTGATTAGTACTAGGTAATGTAGTGGGCGTTTAGGCAGTACAAAAACCTGCCAGCCCCAATTTCCTCTCTTTAGCCTATATATTGTAAAGCTATAGCATTCTACATAATTATATGATCGAGAATACAATTCAAGTAGTACTCTTTTCTTCTCTCTCGTTTCATATTTTCTCCGATTGCTTATAATCGTCATTGATGATACAACAGTCAGCATTTGGAACTATCACATAATAATAAGAGACAAAATAATTGTTCTTATTATGCAGAAATAGTATCTTATTGCCATTGGTGAGGTGATGCGTCACTTCACTAATTTGAATGATAAGTTGCCAATACGAAGTAGAGATTCATGAGATGCATTTGTATTCCTGAATTTGGAGCTGTTTGGAAATTGAAATAATAGTTGTGATTAAAGGATGGGGGCAATATCCCTGGAAATGGAAGCACCAATACTGGAATATGAACCAAGGGGAAGAGGCTGGCACTAGGCTAGTCCACTGTGAGTGCACTTGAACAAGTATCTTTTTTTTTTTTTTGGTTATCCTTCTCTGCAAAAGTAGGAAACATCAATTTGAAATATTAGTGAAATGATAAAAGGGTTAGAATTTAAGGCACTAGCAACCCTTAGAATTTGCTTCTTATCTTAGTTTGGCCTTTGATATCATGATATACAGTATACACCAGTAATGCCCTTGAAATTTGCACAATGGTTAAGAAAATAAACCTGCAGTGAGTCAATTTGGAAATAAATTATAAAATTAAATGTTCAAAGAAATTTATTTATATTATTTATAAAGCTCTGCAATGATTGAGAAGCTAGTAATATGATACATTTTATAACAGGGCCAAAATAGGACAAGGGTAAGTTTAAGAAAATTTGAAATATATCACTTTTAATGAATAAAAGACGCTACTCTTTTAAGTATTCTAGGTTAGGGTTAGACAAATACGTATTATTTTAAGGTATTTTGGCTTTTTTTACTAGGATAAATGCTATGGGTTAAAGAGAGGAAAAATATAATAAAAAACATGAGTAGTAGTAAAAAATAGTATGCCACTTAATTTACTCCAAATTTGTGGTTTTAATAGTTGTAGTGAGGTGACAACTTTTTTTTTCAATGTTAATTTGTTTGACCAATTTTAACATCTTGATTAGAAACATCTAAGAAATAGTTAAGAAAAAGACAGAATACAATTACAACATTCTATTTTGTGTACATTTCCATTTTTTTATATTTTTAAATGATTCTTTCATTTGAGAGAGAACCCTGGGATTGATAGTCTTCCCATCTCGGTTCTTCGTGGGTCTTGTGTTGGAAGAAGGGCATGGGTGACATTGAATGATACTTTGCACCTGGAGCTGACTGAAACTCAACGGCAGGTGTTGGGGTATAGGTCTTCCCTAGGGTTCCCCATTGCGGCCGAAACAAAGCAATAGTTTTGGGCAACATTGGACTCCATTGGCGTAGGACTTGAACTAATTTTCTCTGCAAAAAGAATGAGATTAAGATATTAAAACCACAAAATACAGAATATATATGTATACAGACTTGATTCTTATAGATAATTTTAACAACAATTAATAATAGAATATAACAAGAATTTAACCTCATTAATTATCATAATTTTTTTTATCAACCATTTATTTCATTACACCCGTTAAATTTATATCAAATGACTGTTAATTAGAGATTATTAGAAATACAACGATTGAAATTATATATATATATATATACACACACACACAAATCAGGGTTTTTGGGAGAATAGTCAAAACTAAAAAGATATTAATTTAAAAATTATAACATGTAAAAGCTTTACACTATAACAATTTTGTGCTTTTTTATTTTTTATTTTTTACTGTAATTGTTGAAAGTTTTATACTATTTGTTAGTTTTAATCGAGAGGCCAAACAATCCAATAGAAAGAGAGAAAATAAGAAGCTATATAAGAGCTTTATAAATCAACTAGTTGAAAAGCACGCACTCTGTGCAAGTGTATAAAGTATGTTAACAAAAAAATAACAATAAAATGAAAAGAAAACCAAAAAATAAATAAATAAATAATATTTTTTTAAAGAAAAAAACGTTTTGTACAATTAAAATAAAAAAGTTTCAAAAATAAGGAAAAAAACATTTTAACTGAGAAAAAAACGTTTGGTAAAAAGAAACGACAAAATATTATTTTAACTTTTAAACATTTTAAAAGGACCACATGCAACTTATTCTTATTTTATTTATACGTATGTGTGTGTGTTAAAAGATTACATGCTGACTGAGGCAAGTGAAATATCTGATTTGGGGGTTGTAACGACGGGGGGAGAAATCAGGACGACATGCTGAACTGTGCTCGGGTGTTTTTGGAAGAATGAGCCAGCGACTGAAGACAATGGACGAGTTATTGGGAATTTTGGTATCCACTTCCAATGGGCTTTGGCTCAACCCTTTTTAATGGGCTTGGGCCGAATACGAAAGAATTGTCACAGCTCCTGCTTGAAAACCCACATTCATTGGATTTTTCTGCATCATTTCCTCCAAAAAAAAAAAAACAAATAAACAAAATAATTACACAAAATGACCAATTTAAGACTTTCTATTTAAAATATGTCTTTAATTTATAATTATTTCTTGTTTAAAACAGTCATAAAACGTAATCACTAATCAACATGCACCAAGTTTTAAGGTGTAGTTAGCAAAATGTAGTAAAAGGCATTTTCATTTTGTATACTTATGCACAAATATTACAATTTATGGACTTTTTTATTGTCTGTTAATAAATATATACGCAATTAATTCGTTTTAAAAGATTGAAAACATACAATGAATATACAATAGTTAATACCCTAAAAATACAATATTTAATAAAACCTTACTAAATTGGAATTGCACTTGGTAACATGCTGGGCAAAAAGAAACTAAGCAAGCGGATTTGAAAAAAAAAAAAAGAGTTCATAAATTATATTATATGAGAGCTTTTACATTGTAGCTGTGTTTTGTTTTACATTATACCCCTGTTTGGTTGGGTGGTGGGAACTGGTTCCCACCACAAACTCAGTTATGAATAGTAAAAGCTCTCACATGCTACAGTAACAATTAAAAAAAAATTACTACAGTGTAAAGCTCTCAAATGCTACAGTAAAAGTGATTCTAACCACTGGTTCCTACCACCCTTCCAAACATCCCAATAGTTATTAAAAGTTTTACATTATAAATAATTCAAAATAGAGCATTTGAACTGAAGTGCAAAAAAAAAGAAAAGAAGAAGCATTAACGACCTAGGCAAAAGAAACTAGAAGTAGAAACATTTATTTTTGTTGTATGTGATTTTCTAAGTACAATGTTACAGTTAAAACATAACTCTTTTGAATAAAAAGTCAAAAAAAAATAATGGTATTGAAAGGAAATAGAAGAAATTAAAAGAATTTAAAATCGTAATAAAAAGTGGAAAAGAACTTTAAGCACTCACTAGTCATCTTTTATCCCTCAAAACTTTGGTTTGTTATACAGAATCAGAAACAAAGAAAAAGAAAAACGCAAGTGTAGATTTAATTTTTTGCTGAAAACCGCTATTCCTTGTCATAGCGCAGGAATCTGCTGTCTTTTTACGCAGTCAACAAATTATTTTTCTCATCAAAGTCAACAAATTTATTTTTAACCAAAAAAAAAAAACAAAAGAACGTGGATGAATTGGCTTACAATCTACGCTACACGTTGCAGATCAGACTGGGCTTGAAGTTACTAATGGGCCATGTCTGCAAGTCTAAAAAGCCCATTGTAACCTCTGTAAAGCGGCCCAATCGACCAAAATCCACGCTCATATTTTGGGTATCTTGGGCCTGGTTGTTCATTGAGAGATCCGAGAAAAAAAAAATTACAATACGTGTCTAAATTATTGTTATGAAAGTAAAATCTAACATAATATTTAAAATATATTAAAAATATCCTTAATGATACAGTAATTATCTTAATGATATTACATATTGTACTATATAATTACATATAAATAATTTTAATAATATTATTATAAGACATTTGTAGAATTTTTACAAATTAGAGTCATATTTAAATTCAATAAATGTAATTGGACCAATTGTCTTATTAACCCTAAAAAAAAAGCCTCTTATACCATAAATATTGAAGTTTTTATTTGTGTCAAGGTGTAAATCCGAACCATAGAGAATGCAGAAAAAAATGTAGGCTGTGTTGATTTTCATGCCCTGATTGCGATCTTAAATCACAGCGAACATCGAAAGAAAACACGATGTGTCGAGGTTCGGTTAATTTGATGCCTACATTCTCGCAAGCTCCTCTCAAGGAGGTCAATCTCCTCTTTTATTCAAAAGGTACAATTCCTTTTACAAACTGATCTTTTCGCTCAACCCATAACATGACTTTCCCGATAAAAGTTACTGTAAGAAAAACCCCAAGAATATTTCCCTTTCTCTCTCTACTTCTTACTCTCAACCCCTTTCTTGTTCTCTCTTGAATGATAAAACTGACTTAACTAATTGCATTGACAAATTATATTTAATACCTAACCGACTAACACATAACAAAGCTCAATAGAAGTAATAAAATTTATCAAGGACTAATAAGACATATGACTCAATTTTATTTATAGAATTAAAACATGGCTGTAGTTTATAAATATTTTTTTATGTCCCAAAATATATATAAAGACATAAATAACCTTGTTTATTTTATTTTTAATTTATTATATAGAAGTTGATAATATATATGGGTAGACACTATATATTCTACAATTCGTGGGATCATTATCTTTTTTTAAAAAAAAATCTTAAAATTAGAGTGGTTGTTGCTTAATATCAAATTGGTAATTGAAAACACAATTAAAAATAGTGCTTATTATTTTTCATCCGTTCTTTTCTACATTGGAATTATTTTGATCTTTTGTAGTGATATGTGATTAAATTAATGATAATACATTTGTTGAGTCTTTTTGTGTGTTTTATAGGTTATATGATTGATATGTTATTAAGTTAATAATATGTAATGATAATGATACTTGATGACATTTATATTTTAAGACTTCAAGTTATAATAATACTTCGTATTTAGGTTATACTAATATTATAGATTGGTAATATAAACATATTACATTAAGTTAATAGTATTCATTTTGTATTGCTTCTTGTATTTTTTTTTTAATTATATTGTAAGTGAGTAAATGATGTTGATTTTTTACTATTTAAATTACATCGTAATTAATTAAGTGAGTTTGTATTTCTATAATATCAATTTTTTTTTTCAATTGTTAAAAACTATAATATCTATAATTCCCAGAAATCTTAAAACTTAATAATTTTCACAAAAGAAGATTTAGAGCGTACCTTGATTCATAGCTTCAATTATTAGAGAACTCTGGAACAGAAACTGTCAGAGAAGAAGAACCCAGTTTATCTCTCTAAACCCACAATTTCTTTTAACGTATTTTTCTGATGGAGAGAAGAATACAAAATTGATTGGGTGGAGAGAGGACTAGACTCCTATTTATAGACCCTTAATAGGTGCCTTTCCATCAAAGCACATAACTCTTCAGATATGGACATATCTTTTCAGATATAGACACATCTTTTAATAAGAGTTGCAACCCCTCATAGCCAATAGAATTTTAGCATTTAAATAATTATTAAACTAAATAAATAAACAAATAAATCTGATAGATTTTATAGGC
>CAMOHE010044461.1:4921-55694 GCA_946598075.1 Artocarpus hirsutus | reverse complement strand
TCTTTTGATTTTTTATTACATTTTTTCTTTGTTTATTCTCTGTATAAGCCTTCCTTAGAATTTGAAATTTTGCACGTTATCTGGAGATTTGCGCAGCTTAGACGGGCTAAAACACTGCATTTTTTACCTTCAGATATGACCGGGTCTTAGAATGAGTCAAAAAAGAAAGTTGACATTACGCCTTGGATGCCATTTTTGGACTATTGAATTGATGCTTTAGCAGTGAAGATTTGAGGTTCATGGATTCTCATACACTTGCCTGCACTGGATTTGACACAACTTGAGACATGCCAGTGTGGTAGGTCCCAACGCTTACGCACGAGTGACACGTTGACACGCATTCTAAACAGACGGCCACGATCGTTTCAGCTTTTCATTCAACGGCTACGATGATGCCATGTGTCCCATATTTTTACATTCAAATATTTATTAGTTTTTGTACGCATTTGTTGTGAATTTTACTTATTTTGATACTTTTTGCTCTAGATCTTAAATCAAAAAACAAATAATTGAAACGAAGCTAATTATTTTGCAAACTTAATTTATAAATATTTGTTTCACACAAATTAGTTATTAAACACATAAAAACGCTTTCAAAAATTACAAAAAATATAATTAAATATAAAAATACACTAAAAACATATATTTAAGCATATTTTTACACTAAAACACAAAAAACTATAAAACACAAAAATGCTTCAATTAAGGAGTTTTAACGAGAAATAAAAACGTAATGATTTTATCCTTATAAAATGCATACTTTTACGGTGTCATCATGCACCAATGGACGGGGTCTCTTGTTTTGTTTGATCGGAGGCCTACGGTGTTGCCACGTGGTTTGGAGAATAAGTCTGAATTTTTGTTTAGATTTTCGTTTGATTTTGTCGTCCAATTTTGCTCATTTTGACATCATTTTATTCCAAATTTCAAATTTACAAATAAATAATTGAAACAAAATTAATATTTACAACAATTATAAAAATACTTATTTTACATTAAAACACACAAAATACACTAAAAATAAAAACATAATTCTAAAATTAATATACTTTAATGGTTTCACACAGATATATTTTTTAAGACAATTAAATATTATTATAAATTACTAAACATATATTAAAACATATTTATATATTTAAAACACACTATAACATATGTTAAAACGAAAAATAAAATTAATTCAAAAAAATTAGCGGTTTTTGTCAATTTCATGTAGAATAGATATTTTACACACAAAAATGTTTCTAAAAATTATCAGAAGTATACTCAAACCTAAAAACACATTGCAAACACATATTTAAACATACTTTCACACTAAGACACAAAACAACATATAACACAAAAATGTTATTAATTAGATGATTTAATGAGAAATAAAAGCCTAAATAAATGATTTTAATCTTAAGAAATGTACATTTTTATTATCTCATCATGCATGACTAGGCTGTGGTTGGGGGGAGAGGGGTTTAGGGAGGGGTGATGGCCTATGTTCGTTGGAGGTCTAGGCCTTCAATGGGCAACCACTGTATAAGGTGGCGTCTCCATGGGTTAGGACGGTGGATGACTACAGGTGGCGACAACGGTTCTCATGCATTGGCGGCTTGCCTCCTCTACAGTGTCATTTTAGTTTAGAGTCTTGGTGGAGTTTCTTTCATCGCCAATTGTTATAGTTGGATTGTCGTGAGAAGTTTTGTTCTTGTTGTTTGGTTGTACCATTATGTATTAGTTTTTTATGGTTGTCAAATGACAACGTTGATATTTTCACTGGGTGTTTTTCTATTATTTGGGTTTTCTATTGCAACAAAATAGGTGGTTTTTGCACTTTCCTTTGTAGTTTTTTTTGTTAGTCTGCGATTTGTTATCCTCGATGGCATCGTGGCAAGTGTTGATGCTATTAGTCTCTCCAGTTTGTTCGATCGTAGTTATCTATCTTCTATAGTAATATATTTGAAGAAACCATGATTGTACGTGATTTAATGTATGCCTTTTTGGTTTCCTCTTATTGGAATTTGGTACACATGTTACCCCTTGTGCATTTTCAACCGAACTTATTAGTGGTTTTGGTTTATAGTTAGGGTTGAGTTGCTACACGTGTCGTGTCTGAATTAGTGTTTATACTATTCTAATTTAGAATGCAATGCAATTTCCATTTTTCAAAAAAAAAAAATCTATAGTGGAATTGAAATAGTAAAATCTTTAAAATATTATAACAAATAGCATCATAATTATCATAATTATGTGAATTTTGTACTACATAAATTACATAGTAGTTATTTTAATTATAATATTCTACATCATTTTTACAATATTTTAAAAATTTTGCTATGTTTTAATGTAATTATTAAAATTTTATTATGTGTAGAAAGGTGCTTCCCTTAAAAAAAAAAAAAAAAGCTTTCTTAATATCTTCATAGAATATTGTAATAAATTGCATATTTTAAAAAACATAAAGTAAATAGCGTACTTATGGTGTAAATAGATTACCTCAAATATTTCAAAAATTTTTCAAAAAATATAGTAAGAGCATTTGACAACATCGTTCTGGCTATGTTATTCTAATTGTTAAATGCCATATACTTTTGAGTTGAGCTAAGCGTAACTCGAATTTTCAATCTATGATTGAGACGGAAGAACTTACAATCAACTAAGCTGTCCTTACTTATCAATAACCTTGTTTTAACTATATAGTTGAAATTACTATAATATAAAATTTTCATATACTAGGATGAAAAGTGAACATAAATGTCTAAATCGTCCAAATTCTTAATTCTAAATACGTTGTGAAACAAACTTTTGTTTGGGCCTTTGATTCTGAGGCCCAGCCCGTTAAAATTTTTTCTCCCTAGTCCCCATCTGAAAATGAAAGTTGTATTAAACCCTAAAACTTGTCGTAGATCGGGCAGAGGGCCGAGGGCCGAGCTTCCTTGAGAGCAGAAAAACAGGTTAAGCTTCTTCATTGATCTACAATGGCGGATGACGATTACAACGACATAGATATGGGGTTTGTCTCTCTCTCCCTCTCCTGATTTTTCTCAATTCTCACTTTTCTCCTTAGTTTTCGGCTCAGGGTTTTCAGTTTGACTTCTTTCATTTAGGTTTCCGACTTGGGTAATAATTGAATATCAAACTGTTTAGCAGTGTTTTTCAAATAGGTAAAAATTATTTTGTTTTAAAAAAATATAATTTTTTGAGTATTACACTGGGAATGATTTTAAAATTTTACTTCAAAAAGCGTCCAAAAACATTTGAAAAAAACCCTCGAAACAATACCGGGCAAGTTTCTGTCTTTATTATTTCGACTAGAAACTAAGCATGCTATGAAAATTGCCTTTTTACGCAACGTAAATTCCTAGGGTTCTGATTTTTTTTCCCTGTTTTCTGTTTTCCCTTGTTTCTTGTTAATCGGACAGTGAATCTTCTGTTTGTTGAAAAAAGAAAGAAGGGCCTTTTTAGATGGAAAGTTTTGTTTCTCTTTGTGTATTTGCTGCACAAAAAATTTTATTTAATATCTTTCGGAACGTTTGTGAAAATTTTAGAACTTGAAGATGATGGGTTTGTTGAAGTCTTTTTTGTTAAAATGGAAGTTTGTACTATCAAAGATATGTTGCAAAGGATATATATATATATATGTATGAGATACATTGCATGATCAAGGCTATATTATGCATTTAAATGGAAGTGTCTGTTTGATCAAGTTTAGAGTCTGTCTGCTGCGTAGTCTCCAATGTTTTGTTCAGAGCTTGATATTCCCATGTCATAATTGTGTATATATTTGGTTGGAGCTCTATATATCTGCTGAGTACTGCAAAATTGTTTGCTATGCGCGCTAAGGATTTTATAGTCTGGTCTTGGACCGATTTTAATACTGTTCTAAGTCAATATTAATTTTTCAAGCTTGCTTGTAATAAGCTTGGTTATAATAAGCATGTTCTGATTCAATTTAATTCTTGAATGTACATACTTCGAATGGGATGGTATGCTAATTAATGTCCTAGTATTTGCGACATTGTTTTTTAAATAGTGTAAAATGCTTATTTTAGATACTATTTTGCTCATGCCGTGGAACTACGCTTGAAAGTAAATTTTCATAAACCTTTATTTTTCTTTTTTCAGGTATGAGGATGAGCCACCAGAGCCCGAAATTGAAGTAAGAGGTCAACTTTACTTTTTCCTGTCCTCTTTAAACTGCAGAACTAGAAGTTTGTTTTTAACTGAATGAGTGAACAGGAAGGGGCGGAGGAAGATGTAGATAACAATAACAATGATGAGATTGGCGGGGAACCTGTCGAAGCCGACAACAAAGAAGAAGAAGAACCAGTGGGACGTCCTCGTAAAACTTCGAAATATATGACCAAGTATGAACGTGCAAGAATACTGGGTACACGTGCCCTGCAGATCAGGTATTTACCTCTTTTTTTTTTAATTTTTTTTATTAAGCTAGTTTATGCGGTAATAAAATTTGTTTCCTGATGAACAGCATGAATGCACCTGTAATGGTTGAGCTGGAAGGTGAGACAGACCCACTCGAGGTATGATTCTGCGACATTTTGTCTCTCGAAAATGTCATATAATCCAGACAGTTGTATGATATAACAGCCTGCAATAGGCCTAGATGATATATGCATAATTTACACTTTTTTTTTGGCGCGTACAACTGTTGTATGCTTCACTCCGTTTTTGTTCCTTGTTGCTAAATATGTTACTACTTTTGATTTTTGTCTTTTCAGATTGCAATGAAGGAACTTCGCGAACGGAAGATTCCCTTTACAATCCGTCGCTACCTGCCTGATGGAAGGTGAGGTTCTTTTATCAAGAATATTTCTTAGTTTCTTCGATGTCACGCCATTGGATTTTTCTCATGGAGTATCAAGTCCTGTTTTAAAATGTTGCTCAGACCATTTCATGCATGCCTTAAGTAGTTTGCCTGTTGTTTCTCTTTCTCTAATATCATTTGGGTTCTGAGTATTGCTGTTTTTCTTTTACATCCTCCAGCTATGAGGACTGGGGAGTCGACGAATTGATCGTCGAGGACTCATGGAAGAGGCAAGTAGGTGGTGATTGAATCCGTTCTCACTTGGTCATGGAGAATGGTTCTCATGAATTGTACATCGTTTGAATTGTCTTTTGAATGGATATGAACATGTCTGGACTGAGACAGTGAGACTGATCAATGTGTAATCATGTAATTAGATGCAGTCCTGTTATCAATCACTTTCATCAGACTTTGATGAAATTTATGATGCATCTTAGATTCGTGTATGAAAACGAGAAAATCTTCGAGGCTTTGCCTATTGTGCAGTGCCCGAATGGGCGACAAGTTTTATCTTTCAAAGAGAGCTCAGGAAGCATTTTTTCTTTTTCTTCACTGATTGAATTTAATGTTTTTGAGTGAAGTGTTTGACTATAATACATTGCCATTCATGCTTGACAAGGTACGAGAAGCGAGGAAAAGCTCTTTACGCTTTAGATTTTTATTCTCCAATATAACCATTCCATTTCCCATCTTCTTCTATATTAATCGGCTGTTTTGGCGTATAGATCAAACCAAGAGTTTTAATTAAAATTGGTTTAAAATTTAAATTTCATGAATAGCAAAGTTGATTTGGATCACAGTTATGTGGTTTGAACTATGTTTTTAAGTGGCCTATAGATTTCCTTATGCTTGATAGGGAGGCTCCCTAAAATTGAAAGCTTTCAAGATCCCTTTTCCATGCGTTAATAGAAAAAGAAAAAATTTCTTATTTTTCTCTAATAAAACATACAAAAAAAAGAAAAGAATTATGTTTTCAAATGGCCTGTAAATTTCCTTTTGCTTGACATGGGGGGTACCTAAATTGAAAGCTTTCAACTTCCTTTTTTCATGTGTTAATAGAGAAAAAAAAAAGAAAATTATTTTTCTCTAATCAAACGTACAAAAAAAAAATTTGAACTATGTTTTTAAGTGGCTTATTAATTTTCCTTTACTTGACGTACGAGGGTACCTAAAATTGAAAGCTTTCAACTTCCTTTTTCCATGCGTTAATAGGGAAAAAAAAAAAAAAACCATTCTTATTTTTCTCTAATCAAACGTACGAAAAAAATTTGAACTATGTTTTCAAATGGCCTATAAATTTCCTTCTAATTAACATAGGAGGTACCAAAAATTAAAGCTTTCAACTTCCCTTTTCCATGTGTTAATAGGGAAAAAAAAAAAGAAAAAAGAAACCATTCTTATTTTTTTCTAATCAAACATATGAAAACAAAATCAACTTAATTTCTATAACTGTTTGTCCTTCTGAAGCAAATAGGCCTTGTCTACTGGAGTTCCAAAAAAGAACTGTAAAAACTAAAAACAAACCAATATTAAAAGAATAAACTTGTTAAAGTGGAATTCTGCTCTTCTTTTTTCTCCATGAAATTTGCTACTCTTATGACAAAAAAACCTCTGCATCCATATCACTATGTTCTTCTTATTCTTTCCATCTTAAACTTCAGCTCATCTCTCATGCTACAAAAGATGATATAATTGAGCATTCTTGATTCTTCACGTGGGCTATGCTTGCTGACAAGTGAACTTGTTTCCACAGCATCTCTTGATTCTCTTCTTGATGGTATCGACTCCTTGCTCGTTTGAGGCTCTATTCCGAATAACACAAACTGTGCTCCTGTGGAATAGGGTCTCGCCTTTTGAATTCTTAAGAATCCTCCATTTTACCTCATGCACGCTGGTGTAAACATTTCTTTTTTCAAATTATAAATTGCAAATGTATGGATTGAAATATTAGATAATGTCTCAAAATGTGATTTTTTTAATCAATAGGCTGAAAAAAATCTAGTAGATATTGTTTCATATTCATGCATTTACATGGCAGAAATCTCACATGAGGGCTTTCTTTGGTACAACAAAAGAAACTCAACCAAATTTTACTCTCTCTTATGGTTAGTCCTAGACAAACAATTAACTGATTAATCCCTTTTTGTCGGACCCCATGCCGCAGAAAATAAAGATTGCAAAATTTTGCCAACTTCATATCATGCATTTTCCAGGCTTACTGTCTATCTCATTGGTCTTTAAATTAAAAAAAAAAAAAAAAAACTCAATTGCTATGCAAAATATCTTTACTTCTACAAAATGGATTACTAGTATCATATCATGTTCCTCCTAAGCAGCATAAAGCCCTCTTATTCCGCCATGACATATGAACAAGGAACCTATAGGGATTAAATCAATGAATAGGACTTGCCTGAAAAGCATGCACAGTGAAAGAAGCTTCTTTGAGAACGGCCTGCCATACGACCTGAGGATCTCCTGGGACTTGATGCCTGAGAAGAATGGACAAACCTTACAATGTTTTCGCTTTCAGAAAGCTTTTTGCCATCATGAACAATCGTCACTTCACAAAATTCCGGGGCGCTCCTCTTCACGTATTCCCCTTTAGCCGTTCTTGTCTTCAATATCCTGAAGAACAATTAGAACATATTTTGTTAAAAGACAAAATGCACTGCTTTGTAGTATCATGGTTATAACTATAGTATGATTGCCCCTTTCTGGTCACACTGACATACTCGTCGAAAATTCAAACATTGGAAAAATCAATTTGGATGTTAAAATTTGAACTACTTTCGTTAAATGGGACCCAACAAAAAAAATTTAACGTTACATATCTCTTTTGACCGTCATCTCATGGTAGTTCTCTAGGAGACACCTCATAATATACGTGATACGTCTAGGTTTATGTCTTTTCTTTTTTCCTTCTAATACCGTAGTCTGCAAGTCTCAATTCTGCGACATCTAAGTGTATGTTTTGAAAAATCTTAAAGTCTGTTTGGGAAAGCAGTTATAATTGAAAATGTTGGTTTGAAAATTGTGGTATGTTAAAGCTTTACACTATGACAACTTTTTGCTTTTTACTATAGATGCTGAGAGTTTTAAACTGTTTGTTGGTTTTTATATGTAAGAGATGCCAAACAGACCCTTAAAATGAATTTTATGTTGGTTTTAAGGAACTTGGAATTTTTCAACTTGGGGGACATTGTTTAGCTTTGTTTTCAGACCTCATCATCATTCTCTTCTTCCTCCAATTCTTCCAGAGTTTATCAATTTGACAATGATTAGCTAAAACAAAACAGTGTTTTTTTAATCTAAACATCAAATTATGAGAAACAAAACAGGCAAAAGAAGTAGTCATACCTTGAATTAGGGAGTCTTTTTAGGCCCATAACAAGACTAGTAATCTTATGAATAGAAATAAGATCAACAATTGCTTTGGCTGTGGCATCATGCTCTACCAGCACTGTGTCAACATTTACCTGCATGCCATAGAAAAAGCAGAGATAAAAGAAACAATTAACAAACAAAGATTGATGGTTCTAATCATTGGTTTTACAGTCGAATTCTGCGCACAATGCGGAGACGCCATCTCGCACCTTAGCATCCTTGCACAGATGAATGTACTTCTGCAAGAGGTTTCTCCTCCGGTTTTCCTCTTCATCTATGTAGAATCTCACTTGATCTTCTGTCAAATGGCTTCTTGATAATTTTCCAACTGTTACAACAAACATTTCAGCAGATAAAACCTGAACAGAAGTTGAAATGGGATACTGACTACTGCTTTTCCTGATTCCTTCGTGACTAATAACCATGAAATGTTGTCCCTTTGAATTCCAATTAGATCGTGTCCCAACGGATGATCCATTTATTAAGACGCTCGATCTGAGGGTCATCTTTCGTTTAGGGAGTATATAGTTTAAGTTTTGAGCCCCAGTTTGCTCTGGAGTGTCCAACGGAATGAGAATATAGCTGAAAAGTGACATGCCACTTTGATCCTTTTATGTCTCTTTTTAGCGGAAAAAAAAACCCACTTGTGATCCCAATTATATCTTTCCCCCAAAAGAACCAGTGTTCATGACAAGTTTGAAAGGTCTTTGCTTTTTTCATTATATTCTCTTCTATGAAATCATTCTTTTTATTTTATTTTGGTTAAAGAAAGGCAGTGTATTTAACTAACAAATTTTGATCTTCCCATGGGGGGAAAAAAGAAAAAAGCCTAACACTAAAGATGTTTCTGATGAAGCGAAAAGTTCATTCTGATTCATTTACATATCAGAAAATTAAGGAAATTTCGTCCTTCAAGAGCGTGCAATTATCTAGTTATCAATCCGTTTGATTCATAGATTTAAATAAAAAATTTAAATGAAGATTTAAATTTTTGTGAGAGAAAATACTGTAGCAAAATGATTTGAACCGTGATTCGAACCAACAAACCAAACGAGCTCGAAAGCTCTTTTTCTCACACTGTAGCGAAAATATTTGAATTTGGTTCAAACCCGCGAAACAAACAACACTTAAGTATACTATAAAGCGTGATTCACATGAAAATTCAAGTGTTGCAATAAATTTAAAATTTACCTGGAGTGGGAATATAGTTGATAGGAGGGAAAACATGGACAAGACAAAGACGAGCGCCAGGAGGAACGACATGATCAAGAGCCCACTGCACAACATCCAAGTCATCTTTCCCAACGGCAACATAAACTTCGTCGTTTACCCTTTCATTAACATTATTAATACTCTCTGATATGCTGCTACTTATACTTTTGATCGAGCTATTATTCTTGCTGTGATTTTCTTCAACTACCTCCACTATCTCATCTTCTGGAGATGACATGATCTTGTAGTTACTTCCATTCCTGGTATAATATTCAATGGCTAATCCTGGCACATATTCTTTATCTTCCATTTCACTTCTACTCTCTCTCTCTCTCTCTCTCTTGCTCTCTCTAGGTAGCTAGCAAAGATGAACAAGTGAAGAACAAAAGAGGGTAACTAGAAATTAACTATATAAAGGAAAGATAGTAAGGCTAGAGAGAGAAATGGAATGAACCTAGTTTTCTAGAGAGTGAAAACAACAAGATTGAGTGTCTAGTGCGTTTGTCATGAGGCTAACAAGGAAAGAGAAGTTGCCGTCAAAGCCACCAAAAGAAAGGGAAAAAAAGAGAGAGAAAAACAAAAAAGGATGATAAAGGAAGAGAGAGATTCTCTTTTGTCAAGCTTTGGATGTGTCACAGCAATTGTTTTGAATGCCACCGCGCCTGTCGTTTCTATTTTTCTTCCTTTTCTTCTTAGGTGAAAGGTAAATTATGTGACCGTCGGATTTTATTTATTTATGTTTTCTTTTTTGTTTTGATATGATCTGTCCATTCAAAATTATGTCATACTCATAAGATAATGTTTCATACGATATTATGGAATTCGTTGTAAAAGAAAAAGGTACCCAAAAAGAAACTCTTTTTGTTTGCTTGGTTCAACTCCAGCCAAATGTGTGGTTTTCTAGTTTTGGTACAGCTTCCAACCTTCCATGGGATTGTGAAGGCATCTTCTTTTGTAATCGTCCTCATTTCAAAAAAAGAAAAAAAAAAGAAAGAAAGAAAGAAAGAAAAAGTATTTTTAATTGAACATGGATTATTTATCTTTTTATACCTAGTATTTTATGTTTATTTAAACAATATACTTTTAGTTTTTAATCTTATCGAATTCATACCTTGAGATTAGATTTAATATACAAAGTTATATCTTTTACTAATCAATCTTTAATTTTGACTTAATAAATTACCCAAAAGACCTTCAAATTAAAAAATAAGATAACTTTAAAAAATTAAAAAACTTTATATTAAGATTTTTGTCTTAAAAAAATGTATAAAATACCTTTAAAATAGGTGTCTTATGTGTTTCTTTTTTTTTGTTTTCTTCTTACTTCTTCAAAGTTTTAATTTTTTTCCTCTTTACTTAAAAATAATTTAGTCATTTTAAAGGTCAAAATCAACTATTGATTAAGGTAATATATAAAATGTGTATTAAATCTAGTCTGAAGATATATATTTGATGAGATCAAAAACTGAAAGTATAGCTTTTAAACTAATCTAAAATATAGAGGGTATAAAAAGATAAATATCCCATCGAACATTCATATGCTCCCGCTCTAGCTTCTCCTGTTGACGTATTGGAATGATGAGTGCAAGCGGTAGTGGCCTTGTGTCGATAATTCAAAGAACCTCGCGTAACGTCCTAAATAGTCTTTGGATGGCCCCAGGATTGCTGCTATAACGGAAAGGATGGGGATCGAATGGAAGCACCTGACCTTTTTTGATCAGGAAAAAAAAAATTGAACATTCATATGCAATTTTCAAAAATGGTATGCTATTATATTCTTGGTTTACCTAAGCTATTATATGCAATGTCTGAATAATATTAAACTTTCTTACCATACTCAGGTGGGAATACCACCTAACTTGTCTTAAATAAAGTTAAATATTATTATTTAGACGCAAAACATGATTCTAGTGTTTAGGTAGTATTTTGACCAAGTTTGAGTGAACAATTTGGTTTGGACAATCTACAAGTCAAATTAACAAGTATTTACGACATAATTCTCACAGTGCCACAATTAGGATTTTTTTTGTTACATGAATGAAACTTTGGACTTTTCCATTGACTTTTTTCATTCCCCTTGAAATTTTTTGCCCTAGAAAACATAAATAAATACGGTTGGATACAATCTGTAACAGATGGACCTTGTTCTTGTATTGCATGATAGGACCTTGTTCTTGTATTGCATGATAGGAAAACTATAATAATTTTAAGAGAGAGGGAGAGAGAGAAATGAAATGATATATCAATTATAATAAGTTCAATATATACACCTTGGGCGTTCCTAACTATATTAATTTATTCTTCTAGACTTTTTTTCTTTCTTCTTGAATTGAATCTTTGTTGCAAACCTCGGATAGTTCAATATGAATGGCGGTCTTTGGCGAGGACACAATAATTTACTTACCAAGATACATTTGCTTCAATCTAATCGCCCCAAGTTTAGAAGATCCTTGATTCAAAATGTGATCATTTCATTTAAATATAGAGAGAATTGCCTGGTTCACTTATTTGGCAGTATATATTCAAGTCTGCATAATGTATAGGCTTTACTTTGTTCATAAGTTGGCATAATGTTTATAAGCTCCCTATGTTCTTAATTTAGCTAATACTGTGATGACTCTTTTCTTCATCTTGATAATATTTCTCGTAAGAATAATGGACCTTAAGGGATTTTTGGGGTAAGTAGAAATTCAACATAACACATTATTATTATTATTATTATTATTATTATTAAACACTAGAAGCAAAGAATACACATGAAGATGGACCACGAGGCTTTCATAAGTTGGTAACATAATAATCTAATTATTGAAATATCTCATTTTTTCCATTTAAAAAAGTATAAAATATCCCAGTTGCACGTTGCAAAAGCAGACATTTCTAATTTTGTACACCCCCATGACAAAAGGTGTAGGCTTTTTTTTTTTTTTTTTTTTTTTTTCCTTTTTTTACTTTATTATTATTATTTTTTTTTTAGAAAGAAGGAAAGCGTGTGGTGCCCATCAAGCTCCCTAGCCCCTTCGGTACCTTAATGATCTTAAGGACCACCGAGGAGTAGATCAAGGCTTAAGATATTTTCCTAGTGTATTCGGCCCAGTATCATCCTCGTGCTACAATCCTAATGCCAAGTGGGATTAACTGAGACTGAGTTTCGATCCCTAGGTGGAAAGATAGCGCAGACTTAACAAAGAGTTTTAACCACTATACTACAACCTTCAATGTTCTTTACTTTTCTTTATTCTATAAACATGTTTGCGCCTGTTTGAGATCGGCATTCTAAAAGCTATTTTTGACTTTTTAAGTATAAAAGTTGCTTTTGAAAGTATTTAGATAACATGTCTAAAGTGAGTTTTTTATTATTTTGATGCCCCATATTAAAAAAAAAACACTGGTACCCTATTATTAAAAAATATAAAAACCATATACATTAGTTTACACAAATAATTTTGGTACTATGAACTTATGTTTTGTAACGTGAAATTTCCGATCCATCATTTTATTAATGAGCCTCAAATTATTTTGTTACAACTATAAGAAAAAATAATTACAAACAACAAAAAATTAAAAAAATTATGTATATGACTTTCTTTCATTAATTTTGCTTAATCTTTTGTTTATAATAGTTTTACAAAATTAATTATGGGGTTTACTAATAGAAGAGTAAGAAGAAAATTTTACATCACAAAGCATAAGTTCAAGGTATCAAAATAATATTTTTGAAAACTACATGATATTGTTTGGATATGTTCTAAACAGCAGGATATCAATGTAATGTTTCTCTAAAGAGCACTATCAAAAGTGTTTAGGTTATGTAAAGTGCTTCTTATTAAAGCCACAAAATACAATTTTTCAAGAAAAATACTTTTAAAATAGACTTTAAAACTTATATTGGAGATTTACGAAGACATTATAAACTTCATCATAACATTTTAAAACAATTTCGACTCATTTATGCTGTAACACCTCCTAACGGGGTTACTCCACCTAAAACCTTGGACAAATTATCCGTCAAAAGAATTTCCTAATGATTAATACTACTTTTATTTTTTGCTATTATGAGTTTTGTATTTTCTAGTTTTGAGACTATAATATTTTATTTATTACCAAATTTGAGAATTTAAAAATAAAATTTGGTTAATAAAGATAACACCATAAGACCGATACTTTTCCAATGATGATTTTCTTTAAAAAAAAATTATTATTAAGGTTTTGCTAACTTCTATTTTACCGCGCTTTATTCATCAATCAAATTATGATAAAATATACTAAATATCGTTAAGTAACAAATAAGGTAACGTCCCGCAAGAGGGGTGTTACATAAGCTCTTAAAAAAGTTTCAAACATTTATTGAAAAACCACAGCTTTTATTTATTTTTCATTGATTAAAACCATAAGTAAAAGCTCTACCAAACAAGCCCTTGAAGACTTATAATCTAAGTGAACGAGATTTGGAGAAGGCAGCTTGCAGCTTATTTATTATGCAATGTTGCTTATTTTTTTAGTGTGTTTGAGAATTAAGTTAGAATTCAAAGTTTTAACTATTTATAATATAAAGCTTTTATATGCTATAATGTAAATAAAAAATATATTATAATACAAAGTTCTCACATATTACAATACTTAAATTCTAACATGAAGTTTCAACTTTGTAAGGTGTCTAGAAGAGTAGTTCAAACCAATTGTTTGAATTGTGAATAGTATAAAGCTCTCACATGCTCCAGTAAAAAGCTACAGTGTAAACTCTCACATGCTATAGTTCTCAAACCCAAACTGATGGTTTAAGCTACTCTCTCAAACATCTATTAGTCTTTTCAATTTTGCCCATGATCACTTTGCATGAGCAGACCTTTTGGCACATGATGATTCAGATAGGGTGGGGACATGCACCATGTTAGACAACAATTGCAACTAGACCAAGATTGAGTTATCCTTGAGTAAAAGAGAAAAAAAAATAAATCTTTTAAAAAATAAGAAGAAAACAAAGATGAAAACCCACAAAACGCCTATTTTTTAAGGTATTCTTCACATTTTTGGAATCCAAAATCTTAGTATAATTTTTTTTAAGTTCTTACAATTCTCTTATTTAACAATTTAAAAGTATTTTACGTAATTTTAAGTCAAAATTGAAGATTGATCAAGAAAAGATATAAATTTATGTATTAAATCTACTATGAAGGTATTGAATAAACCTAAAATGTAAAAGTTAAACAACGCATGGTAGAATAATGAGTAAAGTTTTATTTGACAACGTCGTTAAAACTTATTAATCTTAATTGTTATAGTATAAAACTTTGACATGTTACGATATTTTAGTTCTAATTACATAGTCCTAACTATGTTTCTAAGCACCTGACAATAATTAAACCAATTCCATTTTTGAGTGCCATGCACCAACAATAGGGTGTCCGATTTAGGAAGAATATTCTGTCCCCGTTGAGGGCTTTGCTTTTTTCCACTAACAAAGTAACATGTTTTTCTTTTCTTCCTTTTTTCCCCTTATCATCACATCGTCCATCCACTTAACTAGTAGCTGCTTATGAGCCATGTCATTCTCCATTTGTCTTCTTTTCCTCCAAACAGACTACTTTGTAGATTGCACTTTGTTGTTTAGTTGCGCTTCACTTCAAATTTTTGACATTTTATATACTTAATGTACGTTTTTGTATGTATAGATATGGCACAACATATATAAGGCTTTTATTTTTCTTTTTTTAACTATTTATTTTTATTTTTTACAATTGTATTTTCCATTGAATAATTCTTGGCATCCAACTCAACACGCAACTTTTCTTTAAAATAATAATAATAATAATAATAATACGCTACCTTAATCCATTTGCAAGAAGTGAGCTCTTCATGATCTCAGAAGTGAGAAGTTTTTTTAAAAGGCTAGGTCATAAAGACAAGTCTTTTTTCTACTTGTTTAGTAGAGCCTTCCCAATGAGCACTCTTATTGGGCCCAACGGGATAGCAGCTCCGGCTTCTCATAGGGGGTGGTTCCCACCTCTAGTAGGCCCCGTCGGGCCGAAAATATTTTCCTTTTTCAATAGTTCTTCTTTATTATCACATGGTCTAAAAAACATGTCCTATATGACCGTATTTGTAGCGTTTGGAAATGTATTTCAAACTAATCTTATTAGAGTATTTTCTCTTACCAAATTTAAATTTCAAACCAACTTTCAAACTCTTGGTTTAAATTACATTCCCAAACGCTACAACATCTCCCTTTCTTGTGCAATAGTACAGTGATACGTATACTAAGGGTGCTAAAATTCCCTTAATGGTCAATCTTGACATAATCTTATGCAATATAGAACCAAGATAATACAACTAATTATTCTGGGAGATCAGGATCTCAACAGATTTGGATTAGTTGTACTACACGGTTTCTTTTCATATAATCTAAGCATGACAAGGCTATTATTTCATTTCTAACTGTTCTTTGTTCATTCAATGCTAGAAGAGTAAGGCAAAGAGAATGACTGGAAAAAAAAAAAAAAAAAGCTTTTTAGATGGACCATAAGTCCACTATCTTACTGAAGATTCTTTTCTTTGGAAAAAAATAAATAATTATTGACCTTAGCAGACTACTAAAGCTGAACAAGTAAAATGTTGTACAAATTATGACAAAATGTGCAACAACTTGTTCACATCTACGTGCATGCACATAGATATTTTTATATCGAGCAATAATACATGCCCGCCCGGGATAGTTGCAAGTATAGTATAGCGGAGATTTTATATCTGACTCTATTATAATGTATAGAGCGTTTAAAAAATAAAACAGGCTGGTTAAAAATTTTTATCATAAACTCATGAATACACATGTATTTTTTTTTAGTATTTAACTTTAAATAAGTCATAATTTAAGTTTGATGAGGTATGAATAAACTTTTCTATTAGTGATGCGCATCATTCTTTTTATATCATACGCATGATTTAGGATGCGCCGTCATTAATCCATTTCAAATTGGAATTTAGGAGTGGAAAAGGAAATTATAACAGATGTTGAAAATGAATGAATTTATCGCTATCCACATGTTCAAAGATTCATATATTGCAAACAGCACTTCCAAGAGTCTTGAGTAATTTTGTTGTCAATTCTTTAAGTAGCCACGAAAATTGAATGATAGGCACTTCTGGAAAGTGGTGGGACTAAATTCTGACATAACTTAGTGGTGTCAAGCTTCAAAAAGGTCTTTTAAATACATATCTTTTCTGGGCAAAGGAGAAATAAAAAAAAAAAAATTCTCAGTTTGGCAACAAAAAAATTTGCTAAGATAGACATGGCAGAAGCTGGTCTTCTCATTGTTTTGAAAGTGTTGATGATCTTGATATTTGCTGGTTGGGTTTCTCTTTGGCTTCTGAAGCCCACACAGATTTGGACAAGAAAATGGAAAGAAGTTGAGGAGGGATTGCAGCCTACAATCCTTGGATATTATGGTAAATTAATTGAGATTTCAAAATACTTTTTTTTAACATGTTATGATAAGCTCTTTTCAGAACCATGTGCAGATACCAACACTATGCTTGGTATTTTTTGCAGGTATTAGTTTTCTTGTTTTTACATTCCCTATAATAGCTTTGGCTATAATTGGATCTATCTGCATGAATTTGCAGCTCAAGAAGACAAGGAGGAGGTAAAATCAAATATAATTCTGCAATTAGATCGTCACCCACATAAAATTTCTCAAAGCTTAAGTTATACTTTTGTGGTTAATTTGGATTTATAGACATGGGAGGAAAGTACTTGCTGGTATCTCAAATCCAGTGGCTGTGAACACCCTTTTGGGTACTTTGTCTGCGCTGGAAATCCTATCAATCTCCCTCTTTGCCCTCTTCCTAGCATGGACTTTTTACGCCCGCATCTCGAACGATTTCAAGGACTTGATGCCGGTAAAATCACTGAAGCTGAAAACGTGAGTACTTAGTATCATTTGCAATAAAATGGTCTTTAGTACAACTACTTTCACCATAACTGATAATTCGACTAGTATTTTATCAGATGGCAACTGAAGTATTTGAGAGTGGCAACCCGCTTCGGTTTGCTAGCAGAAGCATGTTTAGCTTTACTTCTTCTACCAATCTTAAGAGGGCTAGCCTTCTTTCGGTTACTCGGTATCCAATTTGAGGCTTCAGTAAGATACCATGTCTGGCTTGGTACTGCAATGGTATGTTTTGCCACCATTCATGGTGGAAGCACATTGTTCATCTGGGGGGTCAGCCACTACATTCAAGACGAGGTAATTCTTACCATATCTCTCCTGATTTCTATGGTATTCATAGTTAATGAGTTCTTTTTTCTTTCTTTTGTACTTTGTTTGGGAACAGATAAGGAGATGGCAGAAAACAGGCAGGATATATTTGGCTGGAGAGATTGCTCTAGTTACAGCTCTAGTAATTTGGATCACAGCACTTCCTCAAATAAGGAGAAAAAGGTTTGAAATCTTCTACTACACACACCATCTGTATGTAGTCTTCTTGGTGTTTTTCTTGTTCCATGCCGGAGACCGGCACTTCTATTGGGTTTTCCCTGGGATTTTCCTCTTTGGCCTTGATAAGCTACTCCGGATCATTCAATCAAGACCCGAAGCATGCATTCTTTCGGCGAAAATATTCCCCGGCAAGGTTATAGAACTTATTCTGCCAAAAGATCCAAGTAAGTCTCTAGTTCACAACTAGAAGTTGCTAATAGCAAAGAAGTACTTAAAGACCACTGATGGGGGTGGCATACGGCAAGGGACAACTGATCCATGGCTCTCTCTCAGTTCCGTCAGAGGTTAGATTATTGGTGTATGCACTGAGTTCAACCTCTGGAAATTGTTGACGAGAGCGTGGACTCGTCCCCTTTTTATTACACTTGTTGCCCCAGTAGATTCTAAAAGTGGCGCTAAATGACCACTATCCCTTTTTCGTTTAAAAAAGGTGCTTAATGAAGCACTATTTGAAACCATCTTGCAGAACTGAAGTATACACCAACAAGTGTGATATTTGTGAAGATACCAAGTATATCCAAGTTCCAGTGGCACTCTTTTAGTATAACTTCCAGCTCAAGCGTCGATAAAAACACCATGTCCGTTATCATAAAATGCCAAGGATCATGGACCAGTTCTCTACACAACTTGATAAACAGTGAGCTAGAGTCAGATTCTGATCAGATGAAGAGCATACCAATTGTAGTTGAAGGCCCTTATGGACCTGCCTCGATGGGCTTCCTTAGGTGCTTCAACATACCTTTTTCATGCCATCGACATTGCTTTCGTCGTACGTCAAATTCATTTACACATCTGAATACATTTTTTTTTTGCAGATATGACAGTCTACTTCTAGTTGCTGGAGGTATTGGGATAACCCCATTTATGAGCATCTTGCAGGAAATTGCTTCGGCCCAGAAAAGTGGGAACCAGTTCCCAACAAGAATCCAACTCATATATGTTGTCAAGAAGTCCCAAGATCTTTGCCTATTGAACTCAATCTCATCCATTATTCTAAACCAAACAACTGAACAATTTCATCTGAAATTAAAAGTTTTTGTAACTCAAGAACAGCCATCGAATGCAACTCTAAGAGAACTATTAAACGAGTATTCGCAAGTAGAGACGGTGCATTTTGGCACGGATGGTTCAAGCTATGCAATAAACGGTCTCGAATCTTTTCTTACGATCGCTGCCATAGCTGGACTTTCCTCCATTGTGTTCCTTGTCTTCCTAATCTGTTTTAACCACATTTTTGTACCAAACCAGAAAAATAAGAAACTCAACTCCCCAAAAGCCTCCAAAGACAAGTACCCGTCTTCGTTTTATGATCTGATCATCATATTTTCTTTTGTCATAGCAATGATATGCAGCACCTTAGTTGCCCTCATTCTAAGATGGAGAAGGCTGAAGAGAGAAACTTCCCAAATTGTGGAAAAACATGTCAGATCATGGCAACCAAGTTCCATTGAAGCAGGAGGAGGAGCTCTTGATAAACATGAGATACATTTCACAGGAAGGCCTAATTTTCAAGGTATATTAACTTGTTTTTGTCCTTTAATCTCAGTTGTTTTTGGCAAGAAAGTAAGTTTCAAGTGTTTCAACATGTTATGATATGATGTGAATTTAAGCAGATATATTCACAAATTTCCCAACTGAGACTGGTGGATCAGATGTTGGGGTCCTGGTCTGTGGACCAGAGACCATGAAAGAGTCAGTGGCTTTGTTTTGCAGGCAGAATTTTCAATGTTTCAAGACTGGTTCTGAGAAGAAAATAAATTTCATCTTCCACTCGCTTAATTTCTACCTCTAGTGCACCAGCTAATATATAGATGTAAATATATACACATACTTACCAAGAAGAAATATATATTTTGGGAATTACATCCTTTGTATTCATCAACTCTAAATATTAATGAAGCTTGGTTTGCCCATGTTTATTGCTTGGTACTAAAGATGTGAATGAAATTCGGTATATTTATATGTCTTATTTGTTGTTAGGGTTAATTACATAATTATATTTTTAAGTTTTTATTATTTTTTAATTTATTTTGTGTTTTTGAAAACTACAAAGGTATCATTTGAATTTAAAAAACATGTTTCAATTTTATCCCTTATAAACTTTTTCAACTGAAAAAAATAAAGATAAGATAAAATATTCTTAATTAAACCTAATTGTTTATGAATTATATTTTTTTGAGAAAAAAAGTTAAAAATATTTTAAAATTTATAAAATCATAAAACTTAAGATTTTTTTTTAAAATTTGATGTTTTGTTTTAGGATTTTTTATGTTTTTAATATATAAAATAATTTTCATAACTATTTTAAGGTAGTTATATTGTTTTGTCTAATTTTTCTATTTATAAAGATGAAATTGAAATAATATTTTAAATTTTAAAGAATACATTTATAATTTTTAAAAACAAAGAAATAAATTAAAAAATAATTAAAAGGTAAAAGTAAAAATTATGTAATTAAGCCTTTTCTTTGTTATACTCCGTCTTTAAAGGTTAACACAGAATCCACTAAAAAACTTAACTACCAACCATCTTTTTAAATAGTGGCTCAATTAAATTGTGGGTTTCTCAACCGCAAAACTTGCAGTGCTTCTTATCTCATCCCCTTCCATGCTTCTGAAAAAAATTGATATGATGGTGAAAGATGATTAGAATAATTGAAAAAATGTTGCTTGAACAGAAACTCACTTATTTTGTTGGTCTTGGACCACCATCGCCAGCAACGTTTATCCTATTGGATTTGGAAGCAAATGCTTTATAATATATCTTGGAATATCTTTCATCTTTATCTATATTCCTAATTGTAGCACATCATCCATGTCATTTTAAACTCTCTCTCTCTCGACTGTTCTCAAGAGAGAATAACAAAATTAGGCCATTATTTACTGTAATTAAAAATAAATAAATCAAAGTATAACAATATTAAATAAATAATTTATTTAAATTAAAATAAAAATTATTTTGATATAAAATGACCTAGAGAAAAATGTAAAACAACATAAAAATAACGAAAAGTAAAAAAAAAAAAAAAAGAAGAAGAAAAAGAAAAAAATAAAATAAAATTAAAAATTTAAATGTTTATAAAAAAAGATATAATTTTAAAAATACTATATAATTAAATATTTTTAAAAGTAAGCTATTTATTTACATTAAAAATTAAAACAGTACTATTTAGTTTAATTTTCCTCTTGTTTAATTGTGTTGTGGCCCAATGGCTGCCAAAAAGGGCTAAAAGATTCTTCTCAAATCTTCTCCCTCTAATTATCCAATGCAACAAATCATGAATCAGCAATACTAGTACTAGATATTGCTTTACCATTTTCACCTTATAGATTTATATGGAATCTAAATTCCATTTGATCTCCATTTCCAACCCAAATAAATAAACACTTCACAATCAAAGGTTAAAACTTACATGCAACATTAGTTTTCACAAAATTTTATCACATCTATGATTGTTACATAGTCTAATAAACATAGATACATAAGAAACTGTGGAAGCGGTGGAGAGCCTCAGTCCAGCAAACAAAAAATTAATCAAAGTGAGGTTCCAAAAACCAATAATTAGGATTTTAAAAAATATGTGTATATAAGCCATAATTATGGCTAAAAAAATATCCATTGACGAAAAAAAAAAAAAAAACAGTATTCACGACGTGGAAGCCCGCGACTGAGGTTGAAGTGGAGCCGCCACCTCCAACGACTCCACGGACTCCCCGCCGCCACTTCCAGCACCACTAGTATCACCACGGGCCAACTCCGACAAAACCTCAGCGGGCGCCGCCACCGCAACCCGCTTGCCGATCAAAACCGCCACCACTTCTCTCATGCTGGGCCGCCGCAGCGGGTCGGGGTGGCAGCAGGCCAGGCCCAATTTCAGCACCACCTCCATCTCTTCCACCTCGTACTCCCCACTAATCCTCTTGTCCGCCGCCTCCAGCACCCTCCCATCGGCGTACAAGTCCCTCACCCAGTCGATTAGCACCGCTTCCTCCTCCACCGCCTTCATCTCTATTGGCCGCCGCCCGCACGCAACCTCCAGCACCACCACCCCGAAGCTGTACACGTCGCTCGCCGCCGTCGGTGCCGCCGCCGTCGCTAGCTCAGGAGCCATGTACCCGAGCGTGCCGACCACGCGCGTCGTGTTCGGCACCTCGTTGTGCCCGTACAGCTTCGCCAGCCCGAAATCCCCGAGCCTTCCCCTCATCTCGGCGTCCAAGAGGATGTTGCTCGACTTTATGTCCCTGTGCACCACGACCTTGTCGTAGCCATGGTGGAGGTAGCTCAGCCCCTCCGCCACGTCAGCCAAAACGTGGCGGCGCCGGTCCCACGGGAGGAGGTTCTCCGGCTTGTGGAAGATCCAACGGTTGAGGTTTCCGTTGGGCATGTAATCATATACGAGCATGAGCATGTTCCCTCTCCTGCACCACCCACGCATTTGGACCAGGTTCTTGTGCTGAAGCCTTCCCATGCTTGAGATCTCCGCCATGAATTCTCTGAATCCTTGCTTCGAATCGTGGTTCACGCATTTCACGGCGATTTGAGTATTGTTCGGAAGTGTTCCTCTGTAGACCTTCCCGAACCCGCCGGAACCAAGGAGCTCGCCGGCGCAGAAGCCGTTTGTGGCGTCGGAGAGCTCCTCGTAGGAGAATCTGTGAGGCCAGTATTCGAGCTCCCAATCCTCTACGTCGTCGTTTTCCTCTTCGCGCTTCAATTTCCTCTTCCGCCATAGCCAGAACCCTAGCGCTGCGCAAACGATCACGAACACGGCGCAGCCGATTGCGATTCCGGCGATTGCTCCGGAAGACAAGGAAGACGATGATTCTGAAAGGAGAAAAACCGGAAGATTCGTTGTATTGATCTCCCTCGCGGCTCCGGTGTCGCTGAAGCTCCAAGCTAAAATCCTCTGAGCTTCGATCCACTGCGTCTTCGACGCCGAGAACCCGACGAACATCTCGTCGGAGAGGTAATCCGCAATCGCCGGATCTCTGTAGCTGAGAGTTGGCCTTGTAGGGCGAGAGATGCCGATTGGAGCGATGGTGACGTTGATTTCCAGGTTTTGACCGTCGAATTCAATCCAAGCGTGAACGTTCCGACCGTCTCGCATTCGGACCGGGACGAACGATCCGCTGGAGTTGTAGTACCCGGCGGACCGAGTCACCGCCGACTCGACGTTGTTGAGGTCAATTCCGATGTGGTTGTCGTCCGGATCGTTGAACTCGGGGTTCCGACCGGTGTCGAACTCGACGGCGAAGAGCGGAGCAACGGTCTGCTCTGTGGCGTTGGTGAAGAGGCCGAAGTACTGGCTGGCGAGGGCGCCGGGAGGGGAGGTGTAGTTGGTGAGGACGAAGCAGAGGCCGAAGCCAGGACTGGTGCTTATCTCCGGCAATACCGAGAAGACGAAGGAGGTCGAAAACGACGAAATTACAGAAGAACTGTTGCTGCTGTTATTCGTGTCGTTTGATCTTCGCATGCCGATCCTCGTCGGAAAGAAGGCGCGGCCGTAGGAGAACTGGTTGGAGTCGTTGGTGAGGCGGACGACGGAGGAGTCGAAGCGCGCGTCGTTGATGAGCGTGATGTTGGTCGAGTTGCTCGCGCCGGAGAAGGAGTTGAGGAGTAAGTCGAGCGCGGAAGCTGGAGAGAGAAAGAGGAAGTGGAGTAAGGTAATGAGGAGGAGAGAGAAACTTGCCATCCGTACAGATTCCCGTGACCCGCGCGTAGCCGCCGGTGAAGAAAAGAGATTATTTTTATAAGTGCATGTGAAGAAATGCACAGAAGAGATCAACATGATGATAAAGAGAGCTTTGTCTTCTTTCCTTTTTTTTTTTTAAAAAAAAATTCATTTGATCCAAAAGGAGGTCATAAGCCACCGTCATTAGGTGGACTCTTCCAACCTTTTTTTTTTTTAGTTTGCGTTTATTTTTGTCAGTTATTTTAAGTAGCTTTATATATTGGGACAATGCTAGAGTAATCATGTTTAGAAGGGTGTAGTAATGGTAAATTTTGAATTATTGTTATGACCCAAAAAGGTATTCTTCTTGCTGCATTCACCGATTCAACGACTGCTGTCTTTTTAAAGTGTTAATACGATGTTTCTGTCTTTTACCTGTGAACTGATAGAATATAGATTCCAACTGTGCTCTCAAATGATGGCAAGTATACGTTATATTATTTTGATTTTGATATATTAATTATGTTTTTAAACATTTTAATAATATGTTTAAAAACTAAAAATAGTTAAAATTATTAATTAGAGTTATTTTTATTATAACATATATAATTTATAACTAAAAAAGTAATTTAAATTATTTTTTACCAAACATCCTATTAAGTTTTAATTATTATAGTTTAAAGCATTTACTTCTTATAATGTTTAAATTTTAAATTAATTCCTAATAATTTTTATGGTGAATGTATATCTGCTCATGGAAAAATAATTAACGTAAATGTAGTTTACGTATGGTTTCTTCTTTTGGTATAACTCTCTCTCTCTCTGTGTTGCAACTGTCACCGAGTGGTTGGCAGCTGGGCTGAAAACTTTTCTCGTCGTTGACTCCGAACATCTTTTCATTATTAATCTAATAATTTCCCCCTAGAGGTTGATTGAGATCAAAACTCCTTCTGGATTATCATCATACTAGAATAATACATTGTATAAGAAAACGTATGTTTTTGTTTTTGTTTTCGCGATTCAATGGAGGGAAGGCAGCAAACCTTTGTAGCTTATTGGTGCTATATTCAGAGATTCCCCATTTAGGAAACATTAACCAAAACATTTTAGACATGCGCCAAGCTCGAGACTGCAAGATCTCGATAATGTTAGTGGATGGAAAATGGTGTGACTTAGGTAAATTCCATTTACATGGAGTTCAATTTTACTTTTTGTTGAACTTGAATTTCACTATAAAATTGTGTATTTGAGAATTAAGTTTTTATTAATATAATGTAAAGCTTTCACATGCTACAGTATAAAGTAAAAATATGCTATAGCATAAAACTTTTATATGTTACAATATTTAGGTTTCAACTTTTAAGCTCTAACTTGATGGAATAAACTAACTTTTTGTGTTAAAAAAAATAAATAAAAATAAGAATTAATTACATAATTATACCTTTTAGTTTTAATTATTTTTCAATCTGTCCTTATGTTTTTAAAATCTACAAAGGTATTGTTTGAATTTAAAAATCTATCTCAATTTTCTCTCTATTAATGGAAAAAAAAATAGTCAAAACAACAAAATTACCTTTTAAATGGCTATGAAAAATATTTTGTAGAAAAAAAATTCTAAAACAAAGCATCTGGTTTAAAAAAATATATTAAGATTCATGGTTTTTTTGAATGTTAAAATATTTTTTTAAAATTTTTTTCAAGAAGAGAAATATATTTTAGAAACAAATTTGGTCTAATTAACAGTATATTTCCTTTATCTCTATTTTTTTGTCTAAAAAATTATGTGAGGGATAAAATCAAAACAAGTTTTTCAAATCTAAGGATACATTTATAATTTTTTAAAATAAAAAAATAAATTAAAAAATAATTAAAACTATAAGATATAATTATGTAATTAATCCGTAAAAAATTAACCAACTTTAAAACGCGACAGAGGGTGTAGCTGAACTTGGGAGACAAGAGGAGCAAATGGGATTGACTTGTCATGAAGCTTCTCAAAGACCTGTAGGCAGCCCAGTCAAAGAAGTAAACTGCTTATTAGGCCCGAGTTCTAGTTGTAGGCCCAACATCCTCTGACTTTCCTAGTTCTCCAATTACGTCAACCAAAAGAAATACTAAAGAAAAAATTGAAAGTGCGCTCATGTTAAGTTGGCTGCCGTATGAATTTTAAGCATCGCAGACAAAGGGAAACGTTGTCCTCGGCTAATACATGGACTACATCACCTCCAACGGGTGATGTCGCAATAAAAATATCTTTTCTTTTCCTTCTTTCAACCCTATTTTAATACCTAGGACCGTGTTGATATGGCTTCTATCTGCGTTTTTAGTCAATAAAAAATAAAATAAAAGTGATAACTTTTCGATAAGTGTTTGGAATCATATTTTTAAAAGAGGTTTAATAGATTAAAATAATTTTAATTTTTTTAAGCTACAAAAATATTATTTTAAGCTTATAATATATTATTAATACTCTTGTACAAGTTTTAAAGTCTATTTCAGAAGTATTTTTTTGATAAGCTACATTTTATGGTTTTGACAGAAAACACTTCTAGAGAGCAAAAGCACTTCTGACAGTTCATCCAAACACTTCCAGATGTAATTTTTGAACTCAAAAAATCAAAAACAAATTTAGAAAACTCTCCCAAACAGGCCCGTGATAATCTTAACAAAAGGTCTTGTTTGGTTAATGGACTATGGTGATGGGTTTTTTTTTTCTTTTTGAAGGATGTGACCTAAATTGAAAATTCAAACTACATAATAGTATAATTATATTTTCTGTAATTATCTTTACAAGGCACAAAATTCGTTGATTTTTGGTATATTTTGACATTTTGGGCATTAAACACAAAGTACTTTAGAGTTAAAACTTGATTTATAATCGAAAGTTATTTTTAAAATCCCTTATAATAAATGTTATAATATTAAAAATTTAGAAGCGCAAACTAAAGAAAAGAGTGTAAAAAAAATATTGTTGAGGAAAAATTTAAAGGAGTACTTTGAGTGAGGAGTGAGAGATTTCTTTTTATAAACTATGTGAAACTTGCTGTATGTTATATATAAACATGGACTCTATATCATTTATGGTAGTCAAAGGGTTTAGTCGAGTCAAAATTTCACATCGTTGATGGTTCCACATTGCAAAGGAAACATTCAGCATTTGACGCAGCCAAGATCTCGGACATTTTTTCAACTCTCAAGAAATTCATTAATTAATGAGAACAATCTTTTAGGTAATCAGTTGTAACGCTCCTATATGGGTTAATAATTTTTAATGAATTAAAATAAAAATAAAAAATAAAAATAAAACTTCAAAAATAAGATTATCTGAGACTTAAATGAAAACTCTCAAATAAAAAATAAAAATAAAAATGACAATTAAACCATAGTTTAATGTAGCACTTTAAATTTAATAATATAAAAACTGTCGTCGTCATCATTTCAATCTTCAATATATCTTAATACAGTCACAAAAAGTAATAACCAATGCTTACATTATCATGAAGAATATTCTTAACAATTGAAGCAATCCCAATGTAATACAGCTACATAGTTTCCTCAACTATTTTTCTCGTAGCCGCCTCACACTTAATTAGTCCTAAAAAGATGAAAATATAAAGGAATGAGCGTCAACATGCTCAATAAGGAAAACCATTACTCGCCTTAAGGTTTTATTTTTTACCACATTAAACCTGCATTGTTAGTTAGTTTTCATCATTATCCAAATTATGAAATTTATTATGATCATATTCTGTGGATACCATAGTTAATCATTACCAAATTTCCTACATATACACATATACAATTGTTATAATTCATCATTATTCTTAGGTATCCACATTCAATAGAGTATCATTCAACTCATCGAAACCCAAGTGGGCGCGCTTGACCACTCTCCAAACATTCCAAGGGTATTCCGGTAAGGGGACATCAAGACCAGAGTCCTCACCAAGTCGATTCCTGTACATTGTGTTCTGGGACTTTCGACCCAAAGGAGCGTTATTACCTCCCCTTATTTTACCTTTTAGGGTATTTGTGCCCAAGAACGAAACCGTCGCCCTCTTCATGTCTCACCATTTCTCTATAATCAATCTTTGTTTATAAAGTTAGTTTTCCTAATCATGCTTTTCAATTTACAACATGTGTCAAATCATTATGTTCCTCATTGTACAATACAGGGCAAGTTTCACATCATCAGGTTATAGTTATAACCATATATATTCAACAATATCATATATATATCTTGCAACGTAAAACAACTAAATTTTAATTTACCAAAACCTCATAAAAGATGAATAATAGAATCCCTACCTTCCAAGCTTATCAACAATCTTTTAATCTCAGAATCAATTAACGTTAGCTCTACACTCCCTTGATCCTAAGGCATGTATAAGGACAATTAAAACTAAAGCACAACATACAACCACATTCATAAATAAATCATGTGTAAATCCATCTCACTAGTGTGCCATTAAAGTTTTTATGATTTTGAATACCAAGTAACAATTTTTGTCTTAACACAATATAAAATGTATACAAGTAATCTATATATTTTAGTTCCTAATAAGATTCATAAATCACTTAGGATAATGTTGGAAAGGTTGCAAGACATTAAGGAATTAGGAGGTGAGCAAAGTTGGGTTCTTGGTTCAGGTTAGCAGCTGGTATACTATGGCAAACCAACAATATACTTTTACAAAAAGAGCAGGTTCATTATTTACAATCAGTACATGGGTTAACAAGTGGTTTACTTAAGATAAACAGATGATATACTACTACTGGCAGGTTTACTAGTTTTCAATCTGAAAATTAAAAAATTAATAGAAAATAAAATATAACTCCAATTTAGGTTCATGATAGCTCGTTGGAAAGCTTAGGATGTCTACTTTTTAAATATGTAAATTAATTTACAAAATTCATTTTCCTTTAATATCAAAATTTTAAGAAATAGCCACTGCCCATAGATGTATTACAAAGTTTATCGAATGTCAAGTTTTTCTTTAACCCAAAATCTATTATCCTTGTTCAAAATCCCAAAACCATTCCAAAATATGTAGCATGCATTATATGATCATAATGAACATATTGTCATGAGTTTTATACCAAAATCGTTATTGAGCCATATTTTCAGCCTTTCTTGCAAATAGTGATGAAAACATGCTTAAGTTTGCTCTTCAACCTCAAAACTTTAAAACATTAACCATAGAACTATGAAAACTGGTTATAAACATTCCTAACATGTTTCTAACATTGTTGTCAAACCAAAATAAAGGTTGGTTGTGAATTTTAACTCAAGACTCAAGTTTTTGTTCATAAATGCTCCAATATGCATGTTAACATAACTAGAAATTTGCACGAACTTTGAACACGAAAATTATGCATTAAACATGAAGAAAACTCATACTAAAAATGAAGTTTAGATTAAAGAAAACCTACCTTAAAACTCCTTTGAAAAGCACCAAAGTACGGATTAAAAATCAAGCTTGAACTCTTGGGGTTTGTTGGTGGTGAAGGTGACGGTTTTGGCTGATTTTTGGACAAGAATACGGGCTGCCTTAGCATTATTTTGTTTCAGCAAGAAGATAAAGTGGAATACGTGAGAAAGAGATGGAGACTTTTGTGTAAGGATTGCTTGAGGTTCCCTTTGATCTTCGTTTACCTTGTCTCACCATGGTAAAGGAAAAGAAGAAAAGAAAAGGAAGGAAAGAAAGAAGAGCAGGGGAAAGAAAAGAGACATGAGGAAGAAGGAAATTGTTGAGTGAAATAATTGAGGGAATATAGTTGATAAGAATGAGTCTTATTTGTCTCCTCTAGAGACTTTAGCCCACATAATGCCAAAATGGCATTTTTGAAATTTATTAAAAGTTTCAAGGCTTTTCAGTAAATATACTAAATAAGTATAGGAGAATTTTAGAAAATTTTAAAAAATAGATAGAAATAAATATTGTGAGATAGATTTTGAATGAAACAAATTTTTTTGATTGGCACACTAAAAATTAATTTAATTACCTTAATACCCGTTAAGAAAATAGCAGGTGTCACATTAGTTTTTGGATGATACCCTTATACTAGTATTGTACTAATTAATGAGAGCAGTTCTTTTAGGAAAGGAGAATAGGAAGAATGGAAAGAGTTAAATAAATAGGGAATATGAAGGATGGAGATAGTTATAACAATTTTACAATTATTTAAATTGTTTAGTAGGAAAGAGAGGGAGTTAAAAAGACGAATGACAGGACAGTTTTTTGCTAATTACTATATTGTCCATTTTATTGTTTATTATAATTTTACCAATGGCAAAATAGTCTCTTCAAATCTAAATAGGGTGAAATTGATGGATACTCTCTTCATTGGAAGGAGTAGTTTCTGTGGGTGTACTTTATACATGACAAGACTATGATAGGGATCTAGCTTCACGACCAACAAACCCCAAGAGTTTTTTTCAGTTTAAGGGGAGATTTGAACTTTTTTGTTTGAGGGGAGATTTGAACTCTATATTTTATAGTAAAGTCAAGTGTGAAATTATTGCTAAACTATGGACCAATTTGGCATTGCTGTGTTATGTTATTGCTTTTGCTGTGTTGTAATTTTGTTGTATTGTGCTATGAGCTAGAAACAGATAGGATTTTGGTAAATTATTTTTAAAGCTGTTGTGAATATCAGAAACAAAATTACAAGTGTTTGGTAAACTATGAATAAAATTACTGTAGAGATTATACATTAAAATGCTAAAAAATAATTTTATTTTTATTATTTAAAATATTTTAGAAAAATAAATTACTTTTATTAAACAAGATAACTTATATGTTCACATAAAAAAATCACTTGAAAAAGCACAACAATATTAAAAAAATTATTGTATAAATTAATTGTGAATTTCTTGTATTGATGTTATGTTAATCTGTTATAAAAAAAAACAGATTAAGAATTACGTATTATTATTAAGGTTAGCTTAATAATTTTAAATTATAACAGCAGAAGTTGCTATAAAAAGTAATCTCTAACATGCTTCTCAACATTTCCTACTAGGTAGCAGTTTTTAGAAACAATTTTATAAAAGCACGTTTTACCTCTAAATTGTTGTAGGCGATTACAGAAACTAAAAGTAGCATCTAAAAGTAATGCCAAGTGGGGCTTATATCTGCTATCAAAAAGTTTAGAGCAACTTATAAGAATGCCTCCCAAAATGCACCACTTTATTCAAAATGCTCTCCAACAAATTATTTATAAAAAACTACCCCTTTATTTAAAATTGGAGATTTATTAAAAGATAAAATTACCCTTCCTTCCAAAATAGAATCTGTCAGGTTCCATTTTGGAACCTGCGAGAACCCGTCGTGGAACCCATCAGGTTCTGTATTAGAACTCGCCTCTAGTGTTTGGGTCGGTGCCCTAAAGAATGAATACTCATATTATATTTATGACATTTTTGGTTAAACAAATAATAATGCAAATATTTCATATATTAATATTGGTCTTCATATTAATGATTGTATATCAGCAAACATGTGATCCGTGACTTTTAGAATCAAATCTTGGAATTAGGCATGTATAGAGTTTATATGCAAAAAGATCCGATTCGGAGATTAATAGTCTAGATTACAAAGTCTGCAGTCTATGTATAGAGTTGGGTACTTTATACATGACAAGACTATGATAGGGATCTACGTCCAATTGGGGAGACGGCTTATCCTAGTCATTTGAGCAAATTAAATCTATGGTAGACACATTGATGTGGTAGACCTAATCGTGGTTGCACATCGGACTAGACCTAAAGTTGAATTGATTTAATAATAATTATGTTTAACTCAAATCAATTATCTTTGATAATCATTTATATGTCATCTTAATCCTAGAATGGATTAATGACTCTATATTTATAGCTTGTATCTTTTGATATATCAAAGGCAGAAGCTCCGATGAAAGAAGGCTCCATTGTCGGTATATTAGAGATGTAACCTATATTCGATGAGAGTATAATTCACAGAAACGAAATCCATAGCTCTCTAACAAAGAATCAATATTATCCTTTCAAAGATATTATTCGAATATTGGAAAATATAACAAGGCCTCGATCATCTTGTTACATATGATAAGCGGATAATATTGGTTTTGTGTGTGTTATAAAAGGGATGAATTTTTCGATATTGAAATAATGGAACTTTGAAATAAAATCGTTAGAAAGTAAGACATAATTAAGTTCTCTATCTGATTATAGAGAACCTATAGGGATATACAAAATATGAGAGGTCATGGACAAGACTTATATTTTAGGAGTCTCGTAATACAGTATATTATCAAGAGTGTAGCTTTAGGTCTATAGTGGAAAGACACTGAAGTTAATAATTAAATGGATAATTAATTAGAGATTAATTTATCTGTTGTTATTGAAGCTTGATAAATCGTCCATTGGGTCCCAATGCTAGCTCACGAATTCCTTTATGACTAATTTGACAAATTCGGATTACCATTGATAATACAGAAGTATATACGAGTCAGGCCGTTGGGCCTAACAGAGCGTGTAGACCACAGTCCTAGATTAGACTACAGTAGGCGCAGGACACGCTATTGGTGGCGCCAATATTTGCATGTTTCTAAAAAATAATTATTCAAATTGGTAATTGAGATTTTGGATAATTAATCATTTAAATTTTGTATTTGAATAGTTAATTTAAATCTTAGTTGAATTTGAATTACGGCTAAAAGATAATTATTCACAATTATTTAAATTAGATAATTACCTCAGATAATGAATTTCTAATTTAAATTGGAATTGTTTGAATTGGCGTTATCTTGAATGAGGCAGATAATAACAAATTTCTATATTGTGATTGATCAAAATTTTGGAGATAATCTCCTAGAGGGTGGCGCCAACAGCAAATAAATGAGAGAGAAAATTATCTCCTAATTCTGATAGACTTCTGACTCTTTCACTACTTCTGTAAATAGAGGCCTTGGGGCTCATTTATTCTAAGACTATCTAAGTGCAAATTAGAGAGAAGAGCTTAGATTACTCATCTTTAGTAATCCTAGTTCTTAAGCACTTTAGTGGTTGGAAAGAGTGTAGCTGTGGTAAAGATTTGTTGAGTTGTGCCCACACATTCAACGATCTAAAGGAAGAGAATAACATTGAAGATCAAACAGTAGAGATTCTTTCTTGAAGAATTGTTCAGTCAGAAGTGCTATTTCCAGTCTCAAACGAGTACGTTAAATTAGATTTAATTTATTATTTATAGCATCATGAGTTAGTTTTCCAAGTGATTAAATAAAATTTCTAAGTTTTTGTTGCGTCACCAAACCGTGTTTTCCAACATCCAGTCACTAGAGCGGGGCCAGATTGTAATTTGTCAGGTTTTAACTTAAAACCTATCAGATTGTAACTTATTTTTTTGAAACAAAGAAGCGCCAATCGCCTCTAGTTGTTGGTTTTGGTGCCGGGTTGTAACCTGTCAGGTTTCAACTTAGAACCTATTAGATTCCAACATATTTTTTTAACCTACCAGATTCCATCTCAAAACCCGATAGAACTTATCGTTTCATTTTGAAATCCGCTAGGTTTCATCTCAAAATTCGCTGGAACTAGTCGAAACTTGCCAGAACTTTGTAAAAAACCATTACCTCAAAAAATAAAAAAACAAAAACTTTCCAAATCATAGCCAAAGAACACAAATCATAACAAAACTACAAATCTCAAGCAATCACAACAACTTTAGAAATGAAAATATTCAACCCATGAGATTCAAAAATTCAAAAACAAAATTACAGATTTTGTCGGAGGGCGGTGGACGGCGATGGTCGAACTCATGACCGAGGAAGAGATCATACTAGATGATAGGAGCATGCGATCTCAAATGAACTCGATGCGGGTGGTGGACAATGGTAGTCGAACTTGCAACCAAGGACGATATCAGACCAGATCGTCAACGTGTGTGACGATCTGATGAGCATCACGCTAAGAATTGAGAAGTCGCAAAGCATAACAACAGTCCGCGTGACCTAATGAAGCCACGAATCTTCTGGACCTCCTCATTGGTTGCGCCGTCGAGAATTGCACAAACGGAAGGGGGAGAGAGATACGGAGGCACAAGGGGAGAGAGAGGGAGCCATATAGAGAGCAGAGAGAAAAGGATTTGAGATTATTTAGGTTTGTTTTAGGTTAAGGATAATATATTGAAATAAGGGCAAAACAGTAAATAAAAAAAGAATTATTTAAAAAAAAAAAGAAGAAAAGGAGCAGTTATGTAAACAGAAAAAAAAAAAAAGAGCATTTTTAATAAAGGGTGCCATATGGGGGACATTTTACGTAGTTTTCTCCAAACTTTATCATTTTAACAGGGTAAAAAAAAAAAAGAAGGTATAATGGTGGGTGGGGCACTAAGGATAACGGCTCATTACTCATGCTGCCGATAAAAAAAAAAAATCTAGACGATGACAGCGGACAAACGCCACTGAACATTGGAAAACAACAATAATCTTACAAACAACAACTTGTTTTAAGATAATACAATGTCTATAGAAGGGCAATAACATAACCTTGAGTTATGACAACAGTCTACAGAGACGACAACATTTTGACAATAACATGTAGATGACAGCTGTCCAACAAAACACAAAAAACGACAATGAATTGAGATGCGATAACTCCTAAAACGACAGAAAAAATTTTGAAAACAACGCTCTTCTCCAGAAATGGTAACAAGTCCTGCAAAGGACTCTGGATATTAAAAACCAATAACAATTTAAACTACAAAGATATCATTTAAATTTAAAAAACATATTTTAATTTTATTTTTTGTAGACTTGTTCAATTGAAAAAAATAAAAATAAATTAAAATACTCTTAATTAAACCTAATTGTTTATATATTATATTTTTTTGGAAAAAAATTTTAAAAATATTTTAAAATCTAAAAAGTCATAAAATTTAAGGTTTTTTTTTTAAATTTAATGCTTTGTTTTAGGATTTTTTTTTCATGTTTTTAATATATAAAATATTTTTCATAACTATTTTAGGGTAGTTATATTTTTTTGCCTAATTTTGCTATTCATAGGGCTGAAATCAAAATAATATTTTAAAATTCTAGAAATATTTTTAAAATTTCTAAAAAAAAAACAAATTGAAAAATAATTAAAAATAAAATGTAAAATTATGTAATTAACCCTTCTTTGATGTACTTGGTCTCTAAAGGTTAGCACAGAATCCACTAAAACACTTAACTACCAATCAACTTTTTAAATAGCGGCTCAATTTAATTGTGGGTTTCTCAACCACAAAACTTGCACTGCTTCTTATCTCATCCCCTTCCAAGCTTCGAAAAAAAATGATATGCTTGTGAAAGATGATTAGAATGATTAAAAAAATGTTGCTTGAACAGAAACTCACAATTTTAGTTGGACTTGGACCAACCAGCGTTTATCCTATTGGATTTGGAAGCAAATGCTTCGTGGTATATCTTAGAATATTTTTTATATTTATCTAGATCCCTAATTGTAGCACATCATCCAAGTCATTTTAAACTCTCTCTCTGGGCTGTTTTCGAGAGGAAATAAGGAAATTAGATCATTACTTATTAGAATTAAAAATAAATGAATTAAAGTATAATAATGTTAAGTAAATAATATGTTTAGATTAAAAAAAAATTTATTTTAATATAAAATGACGTAAAAAAAATACAAAACAATATTGAAATAATAAAAAACCAAAACAAAAAGAAATAGAAAAAGAAAGAGAAGAAGAAAAAAAAAAGATAAAATTGAAAATTTAAGTGTTTAAAAAGAACATATGATTTTAAAAATACTATATAATTAAATATTTTTAAAAGTGAGCTATTTGTTTACATTAAAAATTAAAACTGTACTATTTAGTCTAATTTTTCTCTTTTTTAATTGTATTGTGGCCCAATGGCTGCCAAAAAGGGCTAAAGATTCTTCTCAAATCTTCTCCCTCTAATTATCCAATGCAACAAATCATGAATCAGCAATACTAGTACTAGATATTGCTTTACCATTTTCACCTTATAGATTTATATGGAATCTAAATTCCATTTGATCTGCATTTGCAGCCCAAATAAATAAACACTTCTCAATCAGAGGTTAAAACTTACATGCAACATTAGTCTTCACAAAATTTTATCACATCTATGATTGTTACATAGTCTAATAATAAACTACGTAAATACATAAGAAACTGTGGAAGCGGTGGAGAGCCTCAGCCCACTCAACAAAAAATTAATCAAAGTGAGATTCCAAAAACCAATAATTAGGATTTTTAAAAATATATATATAAAAGCCATAATTATGGCTAAAAATATCCATTAAGGAATGAAAAAAAAAAAAAAAAAAACCAGTATTCACGCCATGGAAGCCCGCGACTGAGGTTGAAGTAGAGCCGCCACCTCCAACGACTCTGCGGACTCTCCGCCGCCACTTCCAACAACACTAGTATCACTGCGGGCCAACTCCGACAAAACCTCAGCGGGCGCCGCCACCGCACCCCGGTCGCCGATCAAAACCGCCACCACGTCTCTCATGCTGGGCCGCCGCAGCGGGTCGGGGTGGCAGCAGACCAGGCCCAATTTCAGCACCGCCTCCATCTCGTCCACCTCGTACTCCCCACTAATCCTCTTGTCCGCCGCCTCCAGCACCCTCCCATCGGCGTACAAGTCCCTCACCCAGTCGATTAGCACCGCCTCCTCCTCCACTGCCTTCATCTCTATCGGCCGCCGCCCGCACGCCACCTCCAGCACCACCACCCCGAAGCTGTACACGTCGCTCGCCGCCGTCGGTGCCACCACCATCGCCAGCTCAGGAGCCATGTACCCGAGCGTGCCGACCACGCGAGTCGTGTTCGGCACCTCGTTGTGCCCGTACAGCTTCGCCAGCCCGAAATCCCCGAGCCTTCCCCTCATCTCGGCGTCCAAGAGGATGTTGCTCGACTTTATGTCCCTGTGCACCACGACCTTGTCGTAGCCATGGTGGAGGTAGCTCAGCCCCTCCGCCACGTCAGCCAGGACTCGGCGGCGCCGGTCCCACGGGAGGAGGTTCTCCGGCTTGTGGAAAATCCAACGGTTGAGGTTTCCGTTGGGCATGTAATCATATACGAGCATGAGCATGTTCCCTCTCCTGCACCACCCTCGCATTTGGACCAGGTTCTTGTGCTGAAGCCTTCCTATGCTTGAGATCTCCGCCATGAATTCTCTGAATCCTTGCTTCGAATCGTGGTTCACGCATTTCACGGCTATTTGAGTGTTGTTCGGGAGTGTTCCTCTGTAGACCTTCCCGAAACCGCCTGAACCGAGGAGCTCGCCAGCGCAGAAGCGGTTTGTGGCTTGGGAGAGCTCCTCGTAGGAGAATCTGTGAGGCCAGTACTCGAGCTCCCAATCCTCTATGTCGTCGTTTTCCTCTTCGCGCTTCAATTTCCTCTTCCGCCATAGCCAGAACCCTAGAGCTGCGCAAACGATCACGAACACGGCGCAGCCGATTGCGATTCCGGCGATTGCTCCGGGAGACAAGGAAGACGATGATTCTGAAAGGACGAAAACCGGAAGATTCGTTGTATTGATCTCCCTCGCGGCTCCGGTGTCGCTGAAGCTCCAAGCTAAAATCCTCTGAACTTCGATCCACCGCGTCTTCGACGCCGAGAACCCAATGAACATCTCGTCGGAGAGGTAATCCGCGATGGCCGGATCTCTGTAGCTGAGAGTCGGCCTTGTAGGGCGAGAGATGCTGATTGGAGCGACGGTGACGTTGATTTCCAGGTTTTGACCGTCGAATTCAATCCAAGCGCGAACGTTCCGACCGTCTCGCATTCGGAACGGGACGAAGGATCCGGTGGAGTTGTAGTACCCGGCGGACTGAGTCACCTTCGACTCAACGTTGTTGAGGTCAATTCCGATGTGGTTGTCGTCCTGATCGTTGAGCTCGGGGTTCCGACCGGTGTCGAACTCGACGGCGAAGAGCGGAGCAACGGTCTGCTCGGTGCCGTTGGTGAAGAGGCCGAAGTATTGGCTGGCGAGGGCGCCGGGAGGGGAGGTGTAGTTGGTAAGGACGAAGCAGAGGCCGAAGCCAGGACTGGTGCTTATCTCCGGCAACACCGAGAAGACGAAGGAGGTCGAAAACGACGAAATTACAGAAGAACCGTCGCTGCTGTTATTCGTGTCGTTTGATCTTCGCATGCCGATCCTCGTCGGAAAGAAGGCGCGGCCGTAGGAGAACTGGTTGGAGGCGTTGGTGAGGCGGACGACGGAGGAGTCGAAGCGCGCGTCGTTGATGAGCGTGATGTTGGTCGAGTTGCTGACGCCGGAGAAGGAGTTGAGGAGAAAGTCGAGCGCGGAAGCTGGACAGAGAAAGAGTAAGCGGAGTAAGATAATGAGGAGGAGAGAGAAACTTGCCATCCGTACAGATTCCCGTGGCCCGCGCTTAGCCGACAGTGAAGAGAGAGATTATTTTTTTAAGTGCTTGTGAAGAAATGAACTGAAGAGATCAATACGCTGATAAAGAGAACTTTTGTCTTTTCTTTTCTTTTCTTTTTTTAATTCATTTGATACAAAAGGAGGTCATAAGCCACCGTCATTAGGTGGACCATTCAAACTCTATTTCTTCGAGTTTGCGCTTATTTTTGTCGTTATTTTAACTGGTTTTATATATTGGGATAATAGTAGAGTAATCATGTTTAGGAGAGTGTAGCAATGATAAATTTTGAATGATTGTCATGGCCCAAAAAGGTGATCTTTTTGTTGCATTCACCGGATTCACTGACTGCTGTCTTTTTAAAGTACGTTCATACGATGTTTTTGTCTTTTACGTGTGAACTGATATATGACAGTAATTTTAACCACTTAATTTTTATCACAAATTTAATTATAAACAATATAAAATTTTTACATGTTACAATAATAATAAAAAAATTATTACAATATAAAGCTCTCACATGTTACAATAAAATGATTCTAACTACTGATTCTCATCATTCTTCCAAACATCCTAAAAATATACATTTTAACTGTTCTCTTAAATGGTGGCAAAAATAGATTTTGAGTTCAACTCATTAGCCTTTCCTACGTTTCTAAATATTTTAACAATATATTTGAAAATTAAGTTCTAATTATTACAGTTTAACGTACTTACGTATTATAATGTTTAAATTTCAAATTAATTCCCAAACATTTTTATGCTGAATGTATATATGCTCATAGAAAAATAATTAACGTAAATATAGTCTACGTATGTTTTCTTCTTTTTGGTATAACTCTCTCTGTCTCACTGTGGCAACTTTCACCGAGTGGTTGGTAGCTGGGCTGTAAACTTTTGTCCTCGTTGACTTACAACATCTTTTCATTATTAATCTAATAATTTCCCCCTGGAGGTTGATTTAGAGATCAAAACTCCTTTCTGGATTATGATTATACCAGAATAAGACGTTGTATAAGAAAAGGTTTGTTTTTGTTTTTGTTTTTGTTTTTGCTATTCAATGGAGGGAAGGCAGCACCCCTTTGTACCTTGTTGGTGCTATATTCAGAGATTCAGACCATTTAGCAAACATTAACCGAAACATTTTAGAGAAACTCCAGGCTCGAGACTGCAAGATCTCGACAATGGTAGTGGATGCAAAATGGTGTTGAGTTAGGGAAATACCATTTACATGGAGTTGAATTTTACTTTTTGTTAAAAATTTTAGCTTGAATTTCACTATAATTGTGTATTTGGGAATAAAGTTTTAATTAATATAATGTAAATCTCTCACATGCTACAGTATAAAGTAAAAATCTACTACAGCGTGAAACTTTCATGTATTACAGTATTTAAGTTTCAACTTTTAAGTTCTAACTTGATGGAATAAACTAACTTTTCGTGTCAGAAAAAAAAAAGATAAAAATTAGGCTTAATTATATAATTATACCTTTTAAATATTTTTTAATTTGTTCTTATGGTTTTAGAATCTACAAAGGTGTCGTTTGAATTTAAAAAACTTGTTTTAATTTCATCTCTATAAATGGAAAAAAAAAAGGCCAAACAACATAATTACCTTTAAATGGCTATAAAAAAATATCTTTTAAAAAAATCTAAAACAAAGCATCTAGTTTCAAAAATATATATATATATATTAAGATTTATAATTTTTTAAATGTTAAAATAATTTTTAAAAATTTTTCTTAAGAAGAAAAATATATTTTAAAAATAAATTTGGTCTAAATAACAGTATCCTTATCTTATCTTTATTTCTTTGTCCAAAAACTTATATGAGGGATAAATTTAAATCAAATTTTTTAAATTTAAGTGATACAATTTTAATTTTTAAAAATAAAAAAATAAATTAAAAAATAATTAAAGCTAGAAGATATGATTACGTAATTAATCGATAAAAAAAATTAACCAAACTTTATAAAATGACGGAGGGTTCAGGTGAGCTTGGGAAGCAAAGAGAGTAAATAAGCGACGGGAGGTGTAGGTGAGCTTGGGAAGCAAAGAGGAGTAAATGGGAATGACTTGTCATTAGGGGTGGCAAAACGGGTTGGTAGGTCGGGTTCTTGTTGGGATGGAGTTAATTTTTACAAAAATATGTCGACACTAACCCGACCCATGACACGAACGGGTTGAGATTTCTCAACCCAAACACGACCCGTTTTGATACGGGTTGACACGAACACGACCCGTGTCAACCCGTTTCTTATGCACAGTGTCAAAAAATACGACCTGCGACCTATTTTCGACCCGTAACCTGATTGTGACCCGCAACCCGACTGTGACCCGCCTACATTAATATATATATAATATTAAAAAAAATAAAATTAGAAGAGTTTTATACCACTTTAACAACAAGATGAGTGATAAGAAAAGCATGGTTTGATCTTTTAAGGGCTTATATTATATATATGAAATAATATTAATTTTTTAAAATTTAATTAATTAAATACGAGTCAGAAACGGGTCATTTTCGTGTCAGACGGGTTGACCCAAACACAACCCGTTTTTTAACGGGTCAGTTTCGGGTCGACACTAAAATGACCCGTGGTCAAATTTTTTGATACTAACCCGTGAAAAATCGTATCAGATTCGTGTCGTGTCGCAACCCGTATTGCCGGCCTTACTTGTCATGAAGCTTATCAATGGCCTATACCCAGTCAAAGAACTTAAATGCTTAGCAGGCCCCAGTTCTAGTTGTAGGCCCATCATCTTCTGACTTTGTAGTTCTTCAAAAAAAAAAAAAAAAAAAGAAGAAGAAAAGTAGAGAACATTCACATTAAGTTGGCTGCTGTATGGATTTTAAGCGTCGCAGACAAAGGGGAATGTAGGGGAATGTTGACCTCCGCTAATGCATGGAATATATCACCACCAATGGATGGTTTGGCGATAAAAATATCTTTTCTTTTTCTTCTTTCAACCCTGTTTTAAATCTTCAGCCCATTTGACATAGCTTTTATTTGTATTTTTAGTTAATATAAAAAAAAATAAAAGCTGTAACTTTTCGATAAGCGTTTAAAACCATATTTTTAAAAAAGGTTTAATGGATGAAATGGTTTCAATTTTTTCTTAAGTTATAAAGATGTTATATTTAAACTTATAATATATTATTGATACTCTGGTGCAAGTTTTAAAATCTATTTCAGAAATATTTTTTTGAAAAACTATATTTTATGGATTTGACATGAAGCATTTCTGGAGAGCAAAAACACTTTTGACAGTTCATCCAAACACTTTTAGAAGCAACTTTAAACTCAAAAAATCAAAAGCAGTTTTTTAAAAGCTTCGCCCTTGGTAATCTCAACAAAAGGTCTTGTTCGGTTAATAGACTATAGTGATGGTTTTTTTTTTTTTTTCTTTTTGAAGGATGTGACCTAAACGGAAATTCAAACTACATTATAGTATAATTTTATTTTCTGTAATTGTCTTTACAATGCACAAAATTCATTGACATCTGGTACATTTGACATCTTGGGTATTTAACACTGAGTACTTTAAGGTTAAAACTTGGTGTATAATTGAAAGTTTTTTTTTAATCCCTTATGATAAATGTTATAATTTTTAAAGATTTAGAAGGGCAAACTAAAGAAGAAAGGGTAAAAAAAAATTGCTGAGGCAAAATTTAAAGGAGTACTTTGAGTGAGGAGTGAGATTTTTTTTATAAACTATGGGAAACTTTAATATATGTGTTAATATATAAACATGGGCTCTAGATCATTTATGGCAGTCAAAGGTTTTAGTCAAGTCAAAATTTCACATCGTTGATGGTTCCACATTGCAAGGAAACATTCAGCATTTGACGCAACCAGGATCTTAGACATCTTTTCAACTCTTCAGAATTTCATCAATTAATGAGAACAATCTTTTAGGTGTTCAGGTTTCCGATGGTACCCTCGTACTAGTATTGTACTAATTAACGAGACCAATTCTTTTAGGAAAGGAGAGTAAGAAGGATAAAAAGAGTTTAGATGGAAAAAGAATATAAAAGATGAAGATGATTATAACAATTTTACAATCATTTAAATTGTTTTGTAGGAGGGAGAGGAAGTTAAAAAAAATGAATGAAACAACTTTTTGCTAATTCCTATATTGTTCATTTTTATTGTTTATTAATAATTTTACCAAAGGTAAAATAGTCTCTTCAAATCTAAATAGGGTGGAATTGATGGATACTCTCTGCATTGGAAAGAGTAGTTTTTGTGGGCGTAAGTGGATAGCTCATCCCTCTACCTCTCATCTCCTCCCTCTCTTCCTTCCAACCAAACAAAGGATTTGATCTCTCCTCCTACCTCTCTCCCCCCTTCCATCTTTCCCTCCATCCAAACACACTACAAAATTAGCTCATTAGAACAAAAAAGGCAAAAGATTTTCATTTTCTTTTTTTTAATTTGAGGGGAGATTTGAACTCTATATTTTATAGTAGAGTCAAGTGTGAAATTATTGCTAAATTATGGGCCAGTTTGGCATTGTGTGTTGTGTTGTTGCTTTTGCTATGTTGTGATTTGTTGTATTGTGCTATGAGCTAGAAACATATGGGAGCTTGGTAAATTAATTTTAAAGCTGTTGTGAATACCAGAAGCAAAATTACATATGTTTGATAAACTATGAATAAAATCATTGAGATTTATACATTAAAATGCTAAAAAAATAATTTTATTTTTATTATTTAAAATATTTTAGGAAAATAAATTACTTTTATTAAACAATATAAGTTATACGTTCACATAAAAAAAACCCTCTAAAAAAGCACAACAATATTGAAAAAATCATTTATAAATTAATTGTAAATTTCTTGTATTGATGTTATGTTAATATGTTATAGAAAAATTAATAGATTAAGAATTATATATCATTATTAAGGTTAGCTTAGTAATTTTCAATTATAATAGCAGAAGCTACTATAAAAAGCAACCTCTAACATGCTTCTCAACATTTCCTGCTAGATAGCAGTTTTTAGAAGTAACTTTTAAAAGCAAGGTTTACATCGAAATTGCTGCAGGTGGTTATAGAAACTAAAAGCAGCATTTAAAAGCAATGCCAAGTGGGCCTTATATCTGCTATCACAAAGTTTAGAGCAACTTATAAGAATGCCTCCCAAAATGCTCCACCTTATTCAAAATGCTCTCCAACAAACTACTTATAAAAAACTGTCCTTTTATTTAAAATTGAATATTTATTTAAAGACCAAATTACCCTTCCTCCTAAAATGAAATCTGTTAGGTTCTATTCTGAAACCTGCGGGAACCTGTTGTGGAACCCAAGAACTCACCTCTAGTGTAAGGATTGGTGCCTTAAAGAATAAATACTCATATTGTATTTATGACATTTTTTGTTAAATAAATAATAATGCAAAAATTTCATGCATTAATATTAGTCCTCATATTAATGATCGTATATTAGCGAACATGTGATCCATAATTATTAGAACCAAATCTTGAAATTAGGCATATATAGAGTTTATATGCAGAAAATCCGATTCAAAGATTAATAGTCTAAATTATATAGTCCACAGTCTATGTATAAAATAGAGTTGGGCACTTTATATATGACAAGACTATAATAAAGATCTACGTCTAATTGGGAAGATGACTTATCCTGGCAGTTGGAGCGAATTGAATATATGGTAAACGCATTGATGTGGTAGACCTAATAGTAGTCGCACACTAGACTGAACCTAAAGTTTAACTGATTTAATAATAATTTCATTTAATTTATATCAATTCTCTTTGATAATCATTTATATGTCATCTTAATCCTGAAGTGGATTTATGACTCTATATTTATAGCTTGTATATTTTGATATACCAAAGGCAAGAGTTTCGATGAAAGAAAGCCCCATTGTCGGTATGTTGGAGATGTAACTTATATTTGATAAGAGTATAATTCACAGACACGAAATCTATAGCTCTTTAACAAAGAATCAATATTATCCTTTCAAAGCCATTATTCAGATAGTGAAAAATATAACAAGGCCTCGGTCATCTTGTTGCATATGGTAACTGGATAATATTCCTTTTGTGTGTGTTGTAAAAGGGATGAATTTTTCGATAGTGAAATAATGAAATTTTGAAATAAAATATTCAGAAGGTAAAATAAAATTAAGTCCTCCATCCGATTATAGATAACCTCTAGAGATATACATAATATAAGAAGTCATAGACAAGACTTATATTTTAAGAGTCCAGTAATACGGTATATTATCAAGAGTGCAGCGTCGTTCTCCAGTAGAAAGACACTAAAGTTAATAATTAAATAGATAATTAATTGGGAATTAATTTATCTGTTATTATTTAAGCTTGATAATATGTCCATCGGGTCCCAATGCTGGCTCAAGAATTCCTTTATGACTGATTTGGCAAATTCAAATTACCACTAGTAAGACAGAAGTATACGCGAGTCAGGCCGTTGGGCCTAACAGAGCATGTAGACCACAGTCCTGGATTGGACTATAGTAGGAGCAGGGCACACTGTTGGTGGTGCCAATATTTGCATATTTCTAAAAAATAATTATTCAAATTGGTAATTGGGGTTTTGGATAATTAATTATTTAAATTTTGTATTTGAATAATTAATTTAAATCCTAGTTGAATTTGAATTACGGATTAAGGATAATTATTCACAATTATTTAAAGTAGATAATTATCTTAGATAATGAAATTCTAATTTGAATTGAAATTGTTTGAATTAGAGTAATCTTGAATGATGCAGATAATCACAAATTCCTATATTGTGATTGGTCGAAATATTGGAGATAACTTCTTGAGGGTGGCGCCACTAGCAGATAAAGGAGGGAGAAAATTATCTCCTAATTCTAATAGACTTTTGACTCTTTCTACTGCTTCTATAAATGAAGGCCTTAAGTCTTCATTTACTCTAAGACTACCTAAGTGCAAATTAGAGAAGAGAGCTTAGATTACTTATCTTTAGTAATCCTAGTTATTAAGCACTTTAGTGGTTGGAACTAGTGTAGCTGTGGTGGAGATTTGTTGAGTTATGTCCACACACATACACAACGATCTAAAGGAAGAGAATAGCATTAAAGATCCGACAGTAGAGATTCTTTCTTGAAATTGTTCAGTCAGAAGTGCTATTTTTAGTCTTCAACAAGTACGTTAAATTAGATTTAATTTATTGTTTATAGCATCATGAGTTAGTTTTCTAGGTGATTAAATAAATTTTCCAAATTTTTGCTGCATCACTAAATTGTTTTTTCCAACATCCAATCACCAGAGCAAAGGCCAGATCGTAACCTGTCAGGTTCTAACTTAGAATCTACCAAATTCCAGCTTAATTTTTTTGAAACAAAGAAGCACCAATTGCCTCTGGTTGTTGGCGCGGGTAGCGGGTTATAACTTGTTAGGTTCCAACTTGAAATCTACTAGATTCTAATATATTTTTTTGAACCTACCAGATTCTGTCTTAAAATCCGTTGAAACCTGCCGTTCCGTTCTAGAGCTCGCTAAGTTATGTCCCAAAACTTGCTAGAACTAGCCGAAACTTGTTGGAACTCTGTAAAAAAGCATTGCACAAAAAACAAAAAAACAAAAACCTTTCAAATCACAACAAAACTACAAATCTCAAGCAATCACAACAACTGTAGAAACAAAAATATTCAACCCACGAGATTCAAAAATTCAAAAACAAAATTACAGATTTCATCAGAGCGCGGTGGACGATTATGGTCGAACTCGTGACCAAGGAGAAGATCAAACCAAATTGTCGGAGCACGCGATCTCATATGAACTCATTGCAAGTGGTGGACGGTGGTGGTTGATCTCGCAATTGAGGAAGAGATCAGACCATATCGTTAGAGCGTGTGAAGATTTGATGAGCATCATGCCCAGAGTCTAAAAGTCACAAAGCATAAAAACAATCCGCGTGACCTCACGAAGCCACGAAGCTTATGGACCTTGTTGTCAGTTGCGTTGCCAAGAATTGCGTCGACGGAGGCGTAGGGAGGGGGAGAGAGACAGAGGTGCAAGGGGAAAGAGAGATATGAAAGAGAGGGAGCCGTATAGAGAGGAGAGAGAAAGAGGTTTGAGATTATTTAGGTTTGTTCTAGGTTACGGATAATATATTGAAATAAGGGCAAAGTAGTAAATAACAAAATAGAATTATTAAAAAAAAGAAAAGAAAAGGAGAAGTTATGTAAACAGAGAGGAAAGAGTGCATTTTTAATAAGGTTCTTATACTTTTCTCCGAACTTTTATCATTTTGACAGGATTAAAAAAAAGTATAATGGTGGGTGGGGCGCTAAGCATAACGACTCCTCGTTACTCCTGCTGCCGGTAAAAAAAAAAATAAAAAAAAAATAATAATAAAAATAAAAAAATCTAGACGACGACGTCGCACAAACGCCATCAAACATTGGAAAACAACAATAATCTTACAAACAATAACTTGTTTTAAGATAATACAATGTCTATAGAAGGGCAAAACATAACCTTGAGTCATGACAACAGTCCACGGAGACGACAACAGTTTGAGAATAACATGTAAACGACAGCAGTCCAACAAAACACAAAAAACGACAATGAATTGTGATGCAATATCACCTAAAACGGCAGAAAACATGTCGAAAACAGAGACGTTCTCCAGAAATGGTAACAAGTGCTGCAAAGGACAGTGGATATTAAAAACTGATAACAATTTGTAAGGGAATATTTTTAAGAAACGACAAATATCTCATAGACCGCGCACTTAAAAATATAAAAGCACAATAGCCTGTAAAACGACCAGAAAATAAGAAGCATGTTAAACATATAAAAAAACGACAAGAACTTTGAAAACAACATCCATTTTAAACGACGATTTAGTTACAAATGAGAACGATAATTTGTGCCACGTCGTTTCTATTGTTTGATAAAAGACTTTCCTCATTAACAGAAATTACACAAATCGAATTTTGATTTGTTCTTCACGATGTGATTATTGAGAACTTTAGCCCTGTTTGGCATAGTGGTGGAAACTACGATTCCCACCACAAACTCAGTTATAAACAATACAAAGCTCTCACATGTTACAATAAAAGTGGTTCTAACCAATAGTTTCCACCACCTTTCAAACACCACCTTAACCATTATATAATCTATCATTTTTTTAGCCATAGCTTTTTTTAATAACAGAAATCTCTACACATTAAGAAATGTTTGAATTGAGTTACCACTACTTGTATTATTCAATGCATTACCTTAACTTCATTAAAAACTAATAAACTTATCAAAAACTAATAAACATTAAATTAGTACTGTTAAAATAGTCTCAAATGCTTCAATGAAATTACTCTACTTTAAAACCAGTCATCTACTAAAATAGTTACGAGTAAGCTCAATATCAGAAAACCATCATATTTTAGCCTTTTTTTTTTTTATTTCATTGTTATGCCTCTATATCTTGAGTTATAAACAAAAGTAACACCTAATTTTTAGCCTGTATTACATTTATAGTATGACATTTCAAATCCATCCTAAATCCTCACCTTTAGTAGAAGGTTGATTTTGATGCTAAAAGAGGCATAAATGTCCTTAACAATTCTTAAATTTTGAACTTTTACTTATTTTGTTGTTGGTTTGTTTTCCTCTCTCTTTAAGAGCGTTAAAGTTTTCTCTTTTGGGTTTAAATTGATATTGTCCAACAAAAGCTAAAATTAAGCATAAGCTTAAATTTGAGAAATACCTAAAACATCTTCTATGTTTTGCCTAAATCCATTTTTACCCCTCTTATTATTACAAGGTTCAAAACACTTATTGTACTTTGCATAAATAACCCTTTACCCCTCTCATTATTAAAATGTACAAATCATTTCTTGTGTTTTTAAAATCATACTCAAAATACCCCCTTAATTAATTAATGTTTTAAAAATTCTAAGAGTATTCTTCGCAATATATATTAGATTGAAAGTTATTTTGTGTACGTATTTTTTTGTTTCTGAAAAGTTTTTTTTATTAAACTTTTTAAAAAACAAAAATTACTCTTTCTAATATTTACTAAATACAATTTAAAATATTATTAAACTAAAATACTAAATAAAATCAATCTTAAAAAGTTAGAAATTCTCAAAATAATTGAAGTATTTGTTTGACTAAAATATTTATTAGAACATTTTAAATGACCTTTTTTTTATTGTTAAGTCAATTTATATTTAAAATAACACTTACCAGATAGTAGGAAGCATAATCTTAGAATTGGAAAAAAAATTAATTGCTTCAGAGGGAATTTTGAGTATAATTTTGAAAAAACATAAAGTGTTTTGACATTTTAATAATAACAGGAAAAAAATGGTATTTTAGCAAAACACATAGGATGTTTTGAGCATTTTAATAATAAGAGGAGAAAATGTTGTTTTTAGGCAAGACGTAGAGGATGTTTTGGGTATTTTTTCCCTTAAATTTTAAACGTATAAACTTGCTACACTTAAATAATGAGAGGCAACAACTGGTATCAATGGATCCAAGTACATCCCTAACTAGTATGAGTTTAAATTTTATGTTTTTAATAACCTTAAAATACAAGATATATAAAAAAATAATTTCTTTGCTAACCAAAAAAGAAAAACAGGAGTGTCCTTATTCCCTCACTCAACGTTTTAAGATAAATCTACTAAAATCTTAGATAAAACAACTAAAAAATCTAATTCATGCTTCTGTTTACTAGCATACGAGAAACCCAATTCACAGTTAAACTTGACGGGTATTGCAGCTTCTCTACAGACAAAAGAAATCTATCCTTAAATGATGGATAAGAGAGTTATCGTGCCACCGCCAACGCGGGTGGTCACTGGTTGTCCCTTATAATTTATATTAGTAATTCATCTCCCGGTTCCCCATGCAAAGGAAACCAACGAAGTAAAAATACAATAAAATCAGGAATCCTTGGTTCTTAGCCACATTTTGTCCAGCATGTTTTTGTGCCAACATTTTCCGATGAAACGATCTTCGTTGCAGCCTTGATTTTGGTGCTCAAGCCAGACATATTGCGTGCGCGTTGCATGCGTGTCAAGCAGACAGTTGGGGGACATCTAGTTCTATTTTTGCGTGCCTAGTGCCCCAACAATTAATCTCAGAAAATATGATAATACCGAACTAAAAACTTCCCAAACACTATCTATATTTCAGACCTCAGAAAAACCAATCCAATCAAAAAATAGATATTATCATATACAAAACATACCCCTTTTTTAGACCCATCACACAAAAGGTTGTCGACTGTCAAACCCACATCGCCACCACAATCCTTAGAAAAACAACACAAAACTCCAAAGCCAGAGTAAGGACCGCAATTCAGGAGCGTCCAAATGCATGCAATTCTTTGGATAATATGTACCTTTCCGTAAAAACGACAGTGAATTGATTTTTATTTTGGAAAATAAACAAGTCTTAATTATTGAAAATATTAAAAATATCAAGTTTGAGCTGAAAAATTTAAACAGTTTATATGGTTGTTTTCCATTCTTAAAGGTATAGATATAAAGTTAAAAAGTTTTATACAAAAATTTAAGAGGAAGATAAGTATTTTATATAAAAATATGTGTAAGAAGAAAATATTTAAGTGCAACGAGAGTATGCTATTAACGTGCGAACAAGTGCGGGCCATTGGGTATTTAGAACGCTCCAACTCTCCTATCAGCTTTATTTTTGTTTTGAAAATTCAATAACATATCATTAATGTTGTTAATTGTTGAATTTGTGGGGTTTGTTCCTGAAAGCAATTTTCTATAAACATTCATTAGCAAACTTCCGAGACAAATAACATCTTAAAAAAAGTATTTACTATGCCTCAAATCCGTTATTTTTTGTCTTATTTATATGTACTTAACATTTGTTTGACATCTCAGTTGTAACAAATAACGTAAAGCTCTTAATAACTATAACAAAAAACAAAAAATTACTATATTGTAAAGCTCTCATATGTTACAACTTCAAATCAACATTTTCAATTTTGACTGTTATCCCAAATCCTCTAAACAATTTCCCACCAAATTCTTCAACAACAGACATTATAGCTTGTTCCTTAGCTTTCATGGGTCTGTTATTGATATGACTCATTTTGGTGCCACCCAACCCATCAACTTCATCCCCTCTCAGCTTCACCATATGAATTAAGAAGAGAATTTAAAGGGTGACCATGATACAATTGGGGTTCAGTGGATGATATCTATTGTTTTTTTCTGTTTTGTTATGTGCCACATGGACTGCCGCCACGTTTCACATTCCCCATGTGCGTTGTAGTCCACGTGTCTCTCATGTGTGTGACTAGGCATCACTGCATTTTATGGGCGTGGCGACTGAATCATCTCTTCTTCACGTGGTCTTCATATTTGGTGTGTTGTGCTTCAGAAGATTGGTTTGTGGTAGTGTTGTTGATATCCTAAGCCCACCTACGGTGATTCCTTCTATTTTGTCTCTTCTTTATCTTAACAAATAAGTTAAGAAAACAATTTGAATTTGAACATTTAAGCCCTTGAAAGTCCGATTGAAACTAGTTAGTTAGTTAAAACCATATTGGTTGGACAACAGTTTATGGTTGAAACTTACGTTTGATAAGTTTATCAAAATGTTGGTTTGAACCAAAAGTAGTTCTAATGACAGTTTCCATTGAAACCAAATGTAGTTTTAATTATTTAATATTGAGCCTCAGTTCTAATAGTTATTGAGCCAAACGAAAGTTTTAATTGGAGCTAAAACCATCATTTTACTGCACTAATTAAAATTTAATAAGTAAAAACACTATAACAAAACTGATTTAAA
>CAMOHE010044460.1:0-13153 GCA_946598075.1 Artocarpus hirsutus | reverse complement strand
TTCGGATCCCCTTGTCTTTTTCTTTCTCTTGTTTTTCTTTCTTTTCTTTTCTTTTGGATCCTCTTTTTTTTTCTTTAAACCCACCTCTGCTGGTCGGGTGGGAGCATGTACAAAGGTTCCCTGCCGCCCGTGCGGGTTAACGACGGAGTTGGCACGAGGACGTGCAGTCTAAAGGGGTCGGGAATGATGCATCCCACATCGGTTAGAGAGGGTGGTCTTGGGTGTTATATATATGGGTTCATAAACCTCCCCTCACGAGCTAGCTTTTGGGGTGGAGTTAGGTGGGTTCGTATCACCTGACCTCAAGTCTATCTTCGAGAAGTACCGCGAACCTCCCAACTGATCAAACAATTCATCGATCCTAGGCAAAGGATACTTATTCTTCACCGTAACCCAATTCAGCTGTTGATAATCTATACATAGCCTGAGGGTTTTATCACGCTTCTTTGCAAACAAAACCGGTGCTCCCCACGATGATGTACTATTCTAGATGTATCCCTTATTAGCAAGCTTTTAAAGCTACTTTTTGAGTTCTTTCATTTCTGTTGACGCCATTCGATAAGGTGCTACGAAATCGGTGCTATTCCTGGAAGCAATTCAATACCAAATTCGATCTCTCAATGCGGTGGTAACCTTGGCAACCCGTCGGGAAAGACATCTTCAAATTCATCTACCATTTGAACTGCTACGTTTCTACTCAAGGTGTTAGACTCTCCTTCTAGGTTCATGACGAAGGCATAACAAGCTGCATTCTTCCACCCTTTAAGACACCCCCTTATAAGACGCTCACTCATCAACCGATCACCACCATCCTGGTAAGTGATTGCCGTCCCCCTATCGGACACTAGAGTTACTTTCCTAAGTTGACAGTCTATGACTGTATTATATCTAGACAACCAATCCATCCTCAAGATTACATCATATGAACTCATGGGGATTACAATCAAATCACTTCTCAAAATCTCATCCCTAATCTTTATTTTAAGAGCTTTACAAATACTATTCATACACACCCGCCCCAAGGGTGAAGCTATAACTAAGCGTTCATCAAACTCTTCTATTTCTAATCCCAAGGCATGTACAAAAGAACTCGAAATGAGAGAATGAGTGGCACTAGTATCAAATAACACGTGTGCTGAAGACTGAGAAATCATAATCATACCATTGACAACTGCGTTACTGGTCTGGGCATCTGAACTCCCTGATGTCATCGTGTGAACCTACACTAGAGCTTTTCCTTTACCTCTACCAACACCACTAAATCCTGGGTTAGTTGGCCGATACTGCTGTGATGATAGTGACTGCATATTAGCTGTACTCGACGCTTAATACTGAGGGACGTTATGCTGAAAGTTCTACGGTTGGTGTCCTTGTGCTGAATATGACAATTGTTGAGGAGAGAACTAATGGAACGAAAGCTGAGGGTACTACTACGGCTGAGGTAGGGTTTGAGGCTGGGGTTGACGACTAACTCCTTCTTAGGTCTGAAATCCTAGGCAAGCACTCCAGATCGGGCAATTCCTCTTAATGTGTCTCGGCTGTTGACAATAATGGCAATGAAAGCTGTAGGGGTTGCTGCACCCGCTACCAGATGAACTGCTGCTGTCGCTATTCGTGTCACCCTGTTTGTTCTTTTCTAGAGTCGATTGACTACTGGTGCTCCTTCTGCCACTCCTCTGTGGTCCTCCTGACGTCTTGGCTCGATTCTCACAGTACTGAGTGTAGTTATTTTCCACTGATATTGTTGATGACATAAGCTCTCTGAAGTTCCTGAGTCGTAGGGCAACCACCTGTCGTCAGATTGGGGCTTTGAGTCCTTCCTGAAACTTAATACACTTCTCATGTTCCGATGCCACTATAGAGGGAGCAAATTTGGCCAATTCATTGAACTTTGCTTCATATTCCCAAACTGACATATCATCCTACTGCAACTTATAAACTTCTGCCGCCTTTTGATCCCTGTATCCCTGTGAAAAGTACCGATCGTAGAACAACTTCTCAAGCCTGTCCCAACTAATGTTACCATTATTCTACAGGCACTTTGTTTGCTTCCATTAGGTATTAACACCACCTTCGAACTTGAATGCTGCAAATTCCACGCGATACTCTACTGGCACACTAAGAGTATCCAAATGCTTCACGATCGAATCTAGCCAATATTCTGCAACTTGTGGGCCCCCAGTTTCGTCAAAAGGTGGTACAGACGCACGTCAAAATTTCTTAAAGTATGTATGCCAACGACTAGCCTCGGAATCATCCGGTCTTGCCCTTGCTGTCATCTACCGAAATGCGGCAAGCATAGCCCTCATTATGCCCTCATCATTTCTGAGATCGACGTCAGTTGTTGAGTGTCGTCTAGGTGCCATTCTCTCGCTTCTGAAAACAAAATTTGGATTGCCATGGTATTTCATTGATGTACCTATGTGTGCACAATTCCCAAGGTTCATAACCTTGAGCCCTGATACCATTCTGTCATGCCTCAGAGTATAGGAGGTGACGTGGTAGGTTAATTAAGTTAATTAAATAGAAATTTAATTAAAACATGAGTTTAAGAATTAAGAAATTATTAATGAAAATGTGAATATTTTAAAACTTTGTTTATAGCGAGCAAGTAAAATAATCAAACCATTGAAAATAACAAAGTAAACAATAAAGGAGTAATAATAGAAGTATGGGAAGAAACAAGAATGGGTCCCATTGACCTACATCTTGTGCACACACATAGTACTGACAATATAAAATTACAACCACAGCCCGAAATGAAGAAAAAGAAACTTAAGATTATACATGCCTTGATTTTATAATTTGAATAACCTACTGGGTTCTCCTACAGCTCGAATGTCTTGTTTGTGTACTCCTCTCCAATCTTAAGTTGAACTCCACCTAGCGAGGAAAGGTTTTAAAACAAGTAAAGTGTGAGCGAAAGGCTCAGTAGGACTATATTTTTAAAAAATTTTATTTCAAAAGAAATCTCATTATTCAAATAAATACATATAGAAAACGAACTGGAACAAATAATTAAATAGATGAAAATTTTATAAAAGTTTATCTTACCAAAATAGTTTATTGGTCGACCAGAAAGAATACCATTTTCTTTTTCCTAGGCAAACCATATGTATTTCACCACCGTAGTGGCCCAACTGGGTTTCGGGACATGCCTCAAGGTCGCACTCTACACAACCCGATCTCTGATATGGCATCATGCTCTTAAATATAATTATACATCTTTCTATGATTATTAAAATTTATTTTTACCAAATATAATTATTTACATTCATTATGAGGTTTATTATAAAAATACCTTAATTCTACCATTTTTGAAATCAGTCAATAAAAATATATTTTCAAACAATCATTGAAAACATTTTTGTAAAAAAAATTCTTTTAAGGCCAAAACATTTAAAACTGGCTACCAAGGAAGGGGTGGAAGTCCTACCTCAATACTCGTATCGGTGTCCCACACCGTAATCCTGGTCCGCTATACGTTAGCTTCGCAGATCCACACACAACCTTAAATGAAAACTAGGTCTATTAATATCTAGTGCGAGATATTCTATGTTACTAAATCATCTCATGGTATCCTAATATGCCATTTAGGTTTATAAAATGATTTTACAAAGTCAGAATTTAAATCAGGGTTCAAAACGGTGAAAACGGGTGAAAAATTACAAAATTTCCACCATGTCGGTCTGCCTGTCGATCCCTTGTTTCGGCCAGCCGAACTGTGTTGGAAACTAGGTTCGGTCGGCCAAACTTATGAATCTGGCCTGCCAATATGAACTTCGGCCTACCGATCTAGAAAAATTTTAGAATTTTCTAAGCACGAGAATTTGGCCTCCCGAGCCCAAATCTCCATTTCAACCTGTTTTTCTCAATTCTCAAGCATAGGTATCATCAATATATGATAGAAAAACATAGTCGATTACTTTTCAATGCTTTAAAACAAGTTTTAAACAAAATTTTTGGAAAAATCTGAAAATAAAGAAAAATGGAAAAAAAAATACAAAATCTTGATTTAAATCCATTTTTGATCAAACAAAGTTTGTATTCTAGTTATTTTAAGTTCTTCTAACCTAGATTGAGGGTTTTGTAAGCTTAGGAAGGCTTAAATTTCAAAATGCAAGAAAATTGAAAAATTTAGAAAAGTTTAGAAATTTCAAAACTAACCTCGAATCAAAGCTTTAAATTGTAGTTGTAGTTGCTAAATCTCGTTCCCGAGCCTTCAATCCACTAACCCAAAGCTTGAAATTGATTTTTGTTTCAAAATTTTTGAGAGGGAATGAGAGAGAGTAAGAGATATCGAGAGAGAGAAACGAGAGTGAGAGAATGAGTGAGAATGAGAGGGTGAGTGAGAGATAAATAAAGGGAGAGGAGGACAATTGGCTGCACAAAACTGTGTGCAGCAACACACTGGTTTCAAATGGGACCTATTTGGTATTTGACAAATTGTTTTGTTTCAAATTCCAAATAATAATTAAAAATAATTAAGCGTAATTAAAAATCATTAAAAGAGTGAAAATAACATAAATTTAGAAATTTCACAAAATGATCAAATTAAGTTTGAAATACTCATTATGGCACACTAATCTACTATTTAACATTCTAATAACACTTAATTAATTTTGGGACGTTACACTGATAGACCTATATAGTTCAAGCTCCTAATAATTATGAAACCAAATATCCCATATTTACATTTCGTAATTATCAACTCCAATGCTACTCCACTAAAAGCTTGTGCACTTGCGATTTCTATAGAATTATGAAGCCCATATAGCTAAGTCTCTAAGACATTTCATAATGGATAGTAACCCTATAGAATTATCCATGATCGGCTTAAGGACAAATTCTGTCTTAGCTTCCCGATTATTTTTATCTTACGTTCTATGATCTCACCATTGGAAAACTTACCATCCAAAGATAGTATACCATTCGATTACACCTATTTATCTAAATAGTTAAGCGCTCCAATTTTTTAATTACAAGATAACACATATAAAAAGATATCAACCATTCCCAAAAAGGAGATATGGATTTCATATCTATGAATAACAGGTTTATGCTATCAAGAGTCATACCTTCAACGTATCAGCATGCATACCACTATTAAAAATGTGGATGTCACCCTTTGGTACATCAAAAGACATAAGTCAAGACAACGGGCCCACTATTCGTCTCATAATTAAGATACAACACATATAATTGTCTAAATTGAATCGATTTCTCGAGACAGAATTATTAATCCAAATCAATTCAGCTTATATTCCAATCCAATGCATCGTTACCTATGACAATGCATCAATGTTTCTATTCACTAAGTCCACCTCTGATGGCCAAGACAAACCATCTCCCATTAGGGATATAAACAACATAGAAATCTTTGCATGAATAAAGCGCCCAACTTTATTCCATAGATTGCGGATCTTATGATTTTAGACCGTCAACTTTAAAATCATGTCTTTGCATAATCTGTCCATCATATGCCTAATTGTTAAAAGGTTTAGACTGACAGTCTCATTCTTATCATACATTCAAAAAACATGAACATAAAGAGGACACGATTTGGTATGTAGATAATAAATAAATTCTTTATTCATAAAAATATCTCGAAAAACATATTATATTTTTACTCCTTAGGGCATACATGTCTAACAATAACTCCACTAAATACTTGAAATTGCACTTTTACAAATTATAGATATTTAATTATTCATTTCTTAGAGTCGTCTATTTGATATAGCCATTTCATATAAGTTGATCCTCTATAAATAATTCATAATTAGAACTAGGTAAAAACTGTTAACCCCTCCTTTAATTACTTCTTGATCCTTGAGTGCCATTGATTTCTAATCACTAATAAATTTATGAATTTGATCACGAATTGAGAGCTCTTATTATTCAAGCCCCAAATCAATACTCAAGAGAATTATTTATCTACTTTTTGTTAGAGAAGGAATGGATTCCATCTTATAATATTAATATTCCCGGCTAGTTACTTCTTTATGCCTCTAAGGTTTAAGGAATAAGATTAGATTCTCAAATCCGTACCTAGTAAATTGAAAGATATAAATCTATAAATAGGAATTTGCTAATGACTCAAGATTAAGATCATCTAATATATGACCGTCGGTTGATGTGATAATAGAAATTAACGAAAATTATAAGCTGCTCATACCACATCATCTCAGTCTTACATAATCTCATTTATTACAGTACACTCATTTAATGACTCACTGCATTAATGGCTCGGATAACACCGTTCTATTCTCAATAGAAATGACCTAAACTAGTAATGCTCAATTAAAGATTCCATACTTTAATTGAATAATTAATTATAGTTATCAATTATATGTTACTTACTATTTTAATTATGATCTTCTAATATTATCCTCTTATATATAATACTTGTATACAATATTTAAGGTCACATCGATAATTATTGAATTTTAATGATTCATTAAATATTCAAAATACATACATGCAAATATGATGAATAAACGCACTTTATTTATTTATAAATATGACATTTACAAAACATCATGTACTTTAAGGGTATCTATTTCAATACTTTTTTTTTCATTTAGACCCTTGTTCTTTTTTGGTTTTTTACTCATTTGTAAAACATGTTCATCAAGAGGTTCTGATCTTGAAAAGCTTCACATAATTTCTCAAAACATAGAGGTGGGACCCCTAGGGGTGGAATGAGACCCACCATTGTATCTTGAGGAGCACATGGAAATTCAAAAGTAGATACTTTTCCCCAAGAAAGTGGGACACTCTTGTATTTAGTTATCAGGATTGAACTTTATAGTCTAATTTTTTTTTCCTTAGAATAGAGTTCTTGACCAATTTTTTAGAATATTTAAAGTTAATAATATCAGGTTATGGTCTTTTTTTTTGAGGTAAAATTTTATTCAACTAAAAGGTCTTATAGGCGCCAATAATAATGCAAATGACCCTGTGGTATACAATATAAGACATTCGATAAAACCGTGTTTATCAGTAAATTCTGATGAAGCATGGAAGACGACACAAGAAGAGACCTGATATAGGGAAAATTTCTTGACATATCAATATGAAACCACTACAATTGATGGAAGCTTTCAATCCATCGAGAGCATATAAAGTATAGCTCTAAGGCCACCAACATCTTCACCTAGACTTATACCTAGAACTTCTAATTGCCAAGACCTAAATTTGGCAGACCATAAACGAACTCAAATAGAAAGAGAACCTCCTCTCTTATTACAAATAAAATACTAAAGTTAAGTGAAAATATTGACACCTTTGTTAGATTAAAACTTAAAAAACTAAAACCAAAAGCATAAACTCCACAAACCTTCAATGATAGTATAGTCAGTAGAATGTAAAGCACATGTGCCACTACTGACAACATCTGGAGCCAACATTGCAACTTCAAAACAAGCAGAAAATGCCTCTTAATCGTCTGGATTCTATCCTTTAATCAGAATTAGATCTGCCCTAACGAAGCCACCCCATCAAATACAGCCACTACCATTGAAAAGCCCTTGATGATACGATCTCCATAACCAATTTTCAAGACCAAAAATTCAACGACGTGCCAGAAGACAATCTCAGAATACCAGTCGACTCACTCTCTATTTTTCTCTCATTCTCGTTCTTTTCCTAGGGTTACTATGGCATCTAATTTTGTGCTTGTGCATGTGTGTGTGTTTCTTTCAATTCAACTTCTTGGGAAAAATTATTAGAAAAAGATAAAGGTACACCTAAAGCTCTTTTGAAGATTAAAAATAAACATTTTACATATACATCATGTATGTTAGATTTATTTAGAAAATATACAAATCTATTTTGGATTCCATCAATTATATACCAATGACAGGATTTTTTTTTTGATAGTTAAATTATATACCATGAAAGCTGTGCTGTTTATCAAATTAATATCTTTACCCGAGCAACAATTTTGACTGAAGTAATGGCAAAGATGTCATCAAAATAAAAAACGTAAAAAGTGAAAATAATTTTAGATTGGTCTTTTGGTGAAAAATAGTTTTATTTTCCACTGATAGAGAACGATTGGATAATAACATAAAAAATGTAATATTTAAATGGGAGATTTTTAAAAATAACCTTTTCAAAAAATTTTTTTTTTGTCAATGATCTCTTTTTCTTGGACAGTTTTTGGCATAAAAAAAAGGCTTTTTGGGCATCAAAATGGTTCTAGTTTTTTTCATCCTATTGAGGTTCCTTACCTTGCTACAGCCATTTTCCTTAACTTTCTGCAAAAAACTAAAACAGCTTACCTGTTCAAAAAAAATATGTTTTTTGATGAAAAAAAATCATTTCTCTAATTTTAAATTTTGTTTGGCCTTTTTTTCAAATTTTGCCTGCTTAAATCCACAAAGCATTAAATTAAACAAGACCTACAGCATGTTGTACATTTTATTCTAACAATAAAATTAAAAAAAAAAAAGAATTGATCCTTTCTTCCTCATCCTCCCTTCTCCATCGTGTAACCGTTGGACCAAAACTTGGCGAGCCTAGTCCTATGCTTCCACCACCTATAAACCCACTCCCATCGGCCTTAGCTCTAGCGAGATTCACGAAACGCCGACTAGCCACCATGGCGAAGCCCATTGAGCCAGAGGCGACTAACAGATGATGAATAACGCTTTTTTTCCCCTTTTTGGGAAAATTTTTCTCATTTGTTAACTAGACAATTGCTTATGGAAGTTTCAATTTTATTTTTTTGGATTTTCCTGCAAAATCCCTTATTATTTACCTCTTCATTATCATTGTCTTAGAGGCCGTCGTAATCTACAAAAATGGGTCTCGTAAAGTTGAAAAACATCTTGGCACGACAATCACAATACCTACAATTTTCTTGTCCTTCAATTTCTTTGCCAACAACAAAGATGACAAATATTTTGTACCAGTGATGTTATCTTCACAGTTTTGATCAAAACCCACATACCTTTTTTCTTTTTTGAGATTTTCGTTCTTTCCATGTTCACGATTCAGATTAGATGTCACGCCCCGGCGTATGGGATGTGACGTGGTGAATTAGTTAAGTTAATTAAATAAGAATTTACTTAAAAATTAGGTTTTTAGAATGATTTTTAATAGTAAAAATGTAATAATTTTAAAATCTTTTGTGATGAGCAATCATAATAATAAACAAATAAAGTGAACAAATAAAACAATTTAATATGGGATGAAGTGAGTATGGGACCCATTGGCCCACATAATGTGCACACACACAGTACTGACAATATTACAATACAACCACAATCGAGAATAAAAGAAAAGTTAAGTTCTTACTTAACTTGAATTTTTGTAATACAACCTACCCAAAATCTTCTATTGGTCGCAAGTCCGGTCAGCGGACCCTTCTCCAATCCTAAGCTGATAACCACCTATGGGGTAAAATTTTAAAACAAATAAAACATAAGTGAAAGGCTTAGTAGGACTATATTTTGAAATATTCAACTTTAAAAGAAATTTCGTAAATCAGACAAATACATAGAAAATGAACTAGAATAAATAAATAAATAAATAGAAATTGAATAAAAACTTTATCTTACCAAAACAAATCAGATAGGTCGACCAGAAAGAATACCATTTTCTTTTCCTGGGCAAACCATATGTAATTCACCATCGTAGTGGCCCAGCTGGGTTTCGGGACCTGCCCCCAAGGTCGTTCACTACACGACTTGATCTCTGATATGGCATCATGCTCGTATATCTTTTTATAATTAAAATTTCTATTTACCAAATATAATCATTAACAATTATTATGAAGTTTATTATGAAAATACCTCAATCTACTATTTAAGAAAACAATTAACAGGAAATCCTTTTTCAACCAATCATTGAAAAAAAATTTATTAAAAATCACTTTGAGGCCAAAACATTTAAATCTAGCTACCAAAGAAGGGGTAGAAGTCCTACCTCAATACTCGTGCTGGTGTCCCACACCGTAATCTCGGTCCGCTATATGTTAGCTTCGTGGATCCACGCACGACCTTAAATGAAAACTAGGTCTATTAGTATCTAACCCGCGATATCCTAGATTATTAAATCATCTCATGGTGTCCTAGTGTGGCACTTAGGTTTATAAAATCATTTTATAAAGTTGGAATTTCAATCGGGGCTTAAAACAGTAAAAACAGGTGAAAAATCACAAAATTGCACCATGCCCAGTCGGCCTGTCGGTCGCCCTGGTTCGGCCGGTTGAACTGTGCAGTTCGGCCTGCTGGAGGTCCAAGTCTAGTTGGCTAAAGTTTCCCAGGTTAGGCCTGCCGGTCGGATGAATCCGGCTTACCGAATATATGAATCTGGCCTACCGAACACGAAGTTTGGCCTACCGATTTGGAAAAATTCTAAAATTTTTTAGGCACAGGTCTCGGCCTCCCCAAACCCAAATCTTCAATTTCAACCTGTTTTCTCAATTCTCAGGCATGGGTAATCATCATAATTGATAGAAAAACATAATAGACTACTTTTTAATGCTTTAAAACAAGTTTTAAACAAAATTTTTGGAAAAATCCAAAAATGAGAAAAATAAAAAATCTTGATTTAAATTCATTTTTTATGAAACAAAGTTTATATTCAAGTTAATCTAAGTTCATCTAACCTAGATTGAAGGTTTTCTAAGCTTAGAAAAGCTTAGATTTCAAAATGCAAGAAAAATTGAAAAATTGAAAAAGTTTAGAAATTTTGAAAACTAACCTTGGATCGAAGCTTGAATCGAGTTTGTGGTTGCTCAATTTCATTCTCGAGCCTTCAATCCATAATCCCGAAGCTTGAAATCCAATTTTGGTTCAAAATTTTAGAGAGAGAATGAGAGAGAGTGAGATGATCCGAGAGAGAGAGAGAGAGGAGAGAGAGATGAGTGATTGAGATAGTGAGGAAGAGTGAGAGAGAGAGTGAAGTTTATAAAGAGAAGGGAAGCAGTTTTTAATACCATGTCCCGCACGTGGTTTTCCAAAGTAGGACGTGTTGGTCATTTGACAAATTGTTTGTTTTAAAAATTTAAACAACAATTAAAAATAATCAAGAATAATTAAAAATCACTAAATAATCAAAAATATCATAAATTTAGAAATTTCACATAATGATCAAATTAAGCTTAAAATATTCATTATGGCACACTAATTCACCATTTTACACATTAATAGCATTTAATTAACTTCGGGGTGTTTCATTAGATCAATTATGGAGTCCCTCGAATGTTTGTCATCCATTTCAAGCGTTAGTTTTTTTTTTTTTTTTTGAAGCTTTACCAGCCAAGAGAAAGCACCATAGTGTAGACCTGAGCTTAGACACGACAGCTAAGCCCATCTACATTTCAAGAAAAGCCTAAAGCTCTCTCCTATCCATTCTGTCAGAAATCGTGCGAAAGCCTTTGAGTGGGTTGCGACTAAGAAGGATGATGAGTTTGTATAGATCGGACATTTCTAATCTTGTTGAATGGGCCAGTTTTATCTCAGGCGATGCCGTGTGGTGGTCGGTGTCGGCGCTGCAACGACATCGTTGGGTGATTCTGGTGATGTTTGATTTGAAGGAATTTTTTTTTTTTAATAGTCTCTATTTTTGTTTCTATAACATAGAGCATTTCATTTTTAATTTAAAGGTTTAAAATTTTTATTTCATCACTGAAAAATAAAAGCGTTCTCCACACAACTTTTTCTAATAATTTTATAAGAAAAATTTAGAGTAAATGGATTCAACTTTTTATTTTTTTATTGAATTTTTTTTTCTTTTGTTTTTCTGCTCTTTTTTACCCTCTCATGGATGTTTTAATTTTTTCAATGCGAGTATTTATGGATTGAGTTCCATTGTTCCGCAACTCAGCCTAACTCGAATTGAGAAAGTCTTATTTTGTTACAATATAATAGTCCACTCATCCAATCCATTCTTAAAACATCACACTTCACAAATTGGATTTTTGAATTCACAGATTAAATCTATAATTTGAGTTTCACAAACTGAACACCCCTACTTTTCCATGGTCAAAATAGATTGTTGATTGGTCTAGGTCATATTTGATCCTGTCATGCTTTAAATATTATGTAATATAATTGACTAGGTCCAAAAATAGATTTTGTATACTTTGAATAAACTTAAAACATCAAGTATATTTGAAAATTTGAGGACCGTTTGATAAATAGATTTGAATTAGTGTTTGATTTGAGTTTGATGCAAGCAGTGGAGCTGTACAAGTTAGGAGCCATGTTCATGATCCCTTAAACCATTCAAGTGGTCCAATTACAAGATCTAAGGCCAAGAGATTCAAGGAAGCATTGAACGGGCTCATTCAACAAGTTTGTGACATGTCACATAAATGGAGCCTCGGTATGGGCCCAAATCAATACAAGAGAGCCTAGTCACTATGATTAAGGTTCTAGAAGATTCACATTGATGATGGTGCATGATTCCAGTAAATTGTGGAGCAAACTTATAATTTCGGGAAACCTTCCTATTTTGGAGCGACACGTGGGTGTCATGTCGTCAAGTTTGAGTCTCGTCATCAAATTATCTTCCTAATGTAATTTTTGTAATTTCTTAATTGTCAAACTTGGTTTTGTTAGGCAAGAAAACAAACTTGGATATTTTCCTTTTTTCTAGATTAGGTTAGGCGGATTTTAAGGGATAAAATTAGCTACTTTCCTTTTATGTTATTTCTATTAGAAGACAGCCAGCAAAGTCAGATTTTAGGGCTTAATTTCGAATGGGAAAGCGCCAATTAAGGGATTTTCTAAGTCAACATTCAATTAGGGATTCTTTTGGGCTGAAAATCATTCCTATATAATTGTAAACAATTCATTATTCTAGGGGAATAAATCAGATTATTATTCATGAATTTTGGTGAGATTATTTTTGCGTTCTTCTTATTTTCTTAAGAGGACTCGTTGAACTTGTAAAGATTAATCTTGTGGCGTTCAACAAACAGACTTATCATCTAGAATTTAAGTGTTCTTGCAAATTCTAGGCGTGGCGTCTTCCTATCTGTGGTTCTTGGTTCATGTCTCTTTAGATTACGGGTCAAGGCTCAACAAACATGTGTCTTAAGGGATTAGGGGTTCGATTCCAGATTTGGTGTCGGGTCTTGTCGCGTTAGTCGGCGGGGTTCATATCAGTTGGCATCAGAGCTTAGGTTCCAAGGCAA